>JAAEAF010001482.1:0-53680 GCA_011037195.1 Triatoma infestans | reverse complement strand
TAGGTCATATATCTTAGTGATGTTTTAAGTACTAATACCAAAATCAAATTTTCATAAATATAAATATACGGTACAAAAAAAAATCCACACACTGGCCCAGGCAGGCACATCACACAAAATCTGGTGTGAAACACACAACTTTCTCTTACTCAATTCTCAAAATTATAATTGACAAATTTTATAGTTTGTGTACCAAATTTAATGAAATTCTTCGAAAACTGAAAAAAAATTTCAGTTAAAGCGCACTTCCGGCTTACTATTTTCTTGAAACTCAGAATTTTGGCCATCTATTTATATCTAATTAATTTTGTTTGGATGATAGAATTGTATAATCAAATGTGAGAGCATTTTAGAGAATAATATAACCCCATCCCTCCCCTAAAAGTGCCCTTAAATGAATTTTACCAGACAAATGTTTCAAATAAAAGTTATAGATCTTTGTAAGTTTAGTTTATGTAAGAAGATTCAAGAAAATCGTGGGAGCAATTTTTGCGAAAATGGCGAAAAAGTGAAAAAATCATTTTGTAAAGTGGTAAAGTAAACGCACTTCCGGGTATCCGAGTTTTTCAAACTCGGAATTTGAACAACATATTTAATTCTTATTAACATTATTTATATGTCAGAATTGTATAATGAATCGAAATAGAACTTTAGATTGAAACCTAACCCAACCCCTCCTTCAAAACTGCTTTTAAATGAATTTTTCCGGAGAAATATTTCAAATAGAAGTTGTAGATCTTTGTATGTATAGTCACTTATATCCAAATTCAAGAAAATCGTCGGAGCCATTTTTGAGAAAATTGCAAAAAAGTAAAAAAAAATCGCAATCGTAAAGGGTATTCCGGTTGAGGATATTTCGACAGATAACGTAGGGTCAGATTTAGGGCATAGCAAGTTTCAACTCCCTAGGTTTCGTTTTTCAGCTAGGCTATGACAACCTTACACCCACCCATCCAAACATCACACACAACAACACACACACACACACACACACACACAAACACACACGCACAAACACACACACAGGACATTTGCTAAAAACAACTTTTTTAATTCCGAGTAAGATCGGGTAAGTTCGTTCGTAAGATCGTAAGTAATGTTCATCGTGCTTGTAACCCCCATTCTTATTTTAAAAAAGTTAATAAAAAGATACACTTTTCTATCTAACACAAAGTAACTTTTTGTACATACATACATACATACACACATATATATATATATATATACACTAAATTCTCCAGCGCGACTCCCAACTTCCTACTTTTTTATACATCTCCTGATATACATGCAATTCACTAAGTGTACAATTCATTGTACGAACTTATTAAAGGAGCTCCTATATTGATATACGTTCCTATTCTTTTATGTCTGATTCTCCGATTTTACTACTGAGTTTTTTTTATAATCAGGCCAATATATTTACAATTTTTATTGTGACTTATGTTCCTAACTAATATAAAAATGAAAATATTTTTTTGAAATTGAAATATGAAAGAAAGTAAAATAAAAATAAAATTTTGCTACTTTTTTATTTAATTATTTCTTTTCAAACAGCTGGGGGTTCAGTCGCGCAATCGCGCATACCAGTTGCCGCCACTGATGTGTGTTTATATATGAGTATATGTTGTGAATAACATAACTCAAAATTTAAAAAATTGTCTCTTTACATGAAGAGATCCGGTCAGGAAAGATTTGGTACAAAATCTCTTTACTGGTACAAACTTTACTGACTAGATTTTTCAGTAATAAATTAAACTGGTTTAATAGTAATCAATAAAAAAAAAAAAAAATTGTAAGTGTCATAACATTAAATGTTTGTTTCAATATTAAAGTCCTCGCCTGGTGACATTTACCTGTATATTAAATTAAAATGTCACTCACAAAACTTAATATTCATTAGAGCCCATTGCAGTAAAGCAATAACTCTTTCTTTAATAATTATATTTTGCAAAAATTCTATTCTTTATGGCATTCACGATTTTTTAAAAAAAATTTATTCTGACAATTTGACAATTTCTTTTGGGCAATAGAGTTTTAAAAAACCGGTTTATGAAACTTCTTATTTTCAGTGCTTGCATGAAGAAACGCTCTTGAAAATAAATTCGTGATAATTAATTAAAGAGAAACGTTCCTCAAAAAAAAAAAAAAAGCAAACTAGAAATTCCGAATTTCTCTCAAGCCTGTTAAAACAATTTCACATAAAATGACTAATTTTGTTTAAACTTCCAATTTTACTATTTTTTCCTAACATAAATGTAGAGTGGGACGAATCTACCAATCTTCCAACTCAGGCAGGCAGGCAGAGAAGTGGTTGCATTGTTGTCCAGAAGAGCGCTCCAATAACATTAAATAACTCCATATAAATTTGAAATTTAACGTCACAAATTCCGCGTAACTATCTAAAGTCAACTTCTTTTTTTTTTTCAAAATATTTCAAATAAAAGTGTTTGGTTTATATTTAGGCAATTAGCATTCCAAGTTTAACGGAAAAATTGTTGAAGTTGTCCGGCAAGCCGTTTAGTTCTGACCTTCGCTACTAGGGCATTACAACTGTAACTTCCCATTTTTTCTTATGATGCTGGGTCAACATCAACTTAGCACTCACGGGAATCGAACCTGAATTCTCGCATGAAAGGCGAGTGCGCGAGCCACTAGACCAACGCGTAAGAACATATTAATATTATTTAGGTAGAAAACCATACATTGTGCGAAGTGGTACTTTATAGGAAAGCATTATATTCTCTCAGAACATTCAAAAAATAAATTTTTCAAATAATAAAGATAGGTACTATACAAAGTTACAGTGGTTTTCGATAAAATTGTGAATAATCTAGAAAATACGCGTAAATGTGGAGGGGCAGGAGTGACGGCATGAAACTAGGAGGCCATAAAAAAAAAGAAAAAAGTAAACTGTTGCATTGAAAATTTTACAGTGAATCACAACAGAGGCTGCTGACAGAGAAACGATTACATAAAATATTCCCAGCATTACGATCGGGTGAAGTTATTTTTAGGGGGATTTTAGTGAAAAACAGGTTTCAGGTAGATGAATTATTTTGTTAGACAGTCACGGAATCGCCTAAATATAATTGATAGAGGGGACTTGAACTTATTCCTCACTTCAATTGAAGTGGATTTAAAAAAAACTGTTCTGGATTACAAGAAAAAAAAAAAACTTTCAACTCTAATTATGATTTATATACACTTCTATGATTTGTAAAAGTTTTGGAAATTGTAATTAATGTGTGGTAAATTAAAATTTTATTTAATTGTGATCCCTAAGCAAGTGCCGAGGCAGGGGGGGATCTTTTTTCCTTCCGGGAGGGGCACAGGGAAAAAAGTAAGGTCCAAAGGGCAAAAAAGATGGATTAACCCTGATCTGTATCAGATTGTAGACCATAGAAAGCTCTCCTAAAATGTTGTGTTTGAAGAAAATCGGTTAACTGAAAAATAACTTTGCAGTAAGGTCTTTTTTCTTTTCTTATTATTTTGTTTACATCTCTTTTCTTTAAAGTAACTCCAAAGATTTTTATATATATATATAAATTTATCACTTTTCCGAGAAAATTGTTTTGGGGATTCTACGGAAACTGTGTTTGATGTTAGTCTACTGACTCTTAGTTGGCTTACCACCTCTAATCTAATCTGTAGCCCACGTGTATTTACCTCTGATATACACCACCCACTGATGGTTGTATAAACGGAACTATAATTGGAATCTATTACTTTTTCTATAGAAGTCATTTTATTGAGTTTAGAATAAAATGTTTATTGAGTCATTTTGTGAAAAAGCAATAAGGACAAATGATAAAACTGAGAGAAGTATGAAGAAAATTTTTCCCTTAAATCTGTGTAAATTTCAGTAAGAGAAAGTCATGTGAGTGTTTCATACAGAATTTTTTACGGTTTTTTCCTCCATTTTTTTTTTATCAAGCTCGCCACCATCCAAAAAGTAACGTATTAACGTAATAACGTATTAAATTTATGTGCTACAACAGATTTTGAAACAGGCGTTTTCGTAATTCACCTTTTACGAAATGAAAATAAACTTAATTTCTGATATGTATTCAAATCACAATGAACACAATTGTAAGTTCATATGGATCCATCGTGAATTTAAATCACGGAATATTACATATGATAATCATGATTTTTTTAATAAAGTAGGTAATAATTAAACAATTTAGAACTTACATAGCTGAAAACCTTCAACAATGTAGATTATAAATACGCAGTTGGAATATGCGCACTATGGTGAATGCCCAATGAGGGGGCCACTGACACAATAAACATTATAATACGCTTCTTTACACACAAAATGAAAACACTGATTTTTTTATTTATTTTTATTATTGTGCTCAACTAAATAAATAACATTCACCGGACGTTGTTTGCTGCAATTCTCAACTAACCAAGAAAGGAAGTAGTAGATAAAAATATTGTATATGTATGTCTGTTGTGTGCGCGCATGAAAGAGATACGATTATAAAATTAGGACTTCACACTTTACTGCACACTGATAAGCCCTCCTTTATTAGCACCTGTAGAAAATTAGATATTAGTAGCATTAACTCGACCGTTTTTTAGGCTACAAATGTCGACTGTACGATCAGTATTTCCTTTAAATTATTAATTGGTTGTACCTACATTTTGTAAGGTTATTATTAGGGACGGGATAGCTTAGGGTCCCGTGTTTGAGATAATGCTACCCTTAGATTTTTTCTGCCCAGTGATGGGCAGTGTGTCTGTATTGAGAAAATATTTCCCGGGACATAAAAATGCATCGAGAAAGCTCATAGAACTGAATTACTCAGAGTGTTGTTGGGCAGTAACTTAAGTTGAGTCAACTTTCTACACGAATTTGATAAACCAAATTCTGAGGACGAATGAGAATCTGAAAATGGTCAGAACTATTAAAAAGGAACTCCCTACGATAGAGATACCGAGGTGTCCAGTATTCCGGACTCTACCAATATGGTTCTTTGGTATATTTAAGCTGCTTAGAATAAAGAAGAAGCAACTCGTATAATTTTAAGGGGATGGGAAGTTCACCAAGGAGGCTCCGGGTGCCCAGTGACATCAGATATAATAATAATAATAATAATTATAATAAGAATAAAATAAATATTAATATTTGTAAAGTAAAATAAATAATAATAATAAATAACATTATAATATAAGAAATAAATAAGAATTACTACTGGAATTCTAACTGGAAATTTTTACCCTGAAGAAGGCAAATAAATTTGCCGAAACGTCGGTAGAAATTTAAAAAGAGTTCTTTTGTATGACCGAACCTCAAAATCCAATTTACAAAATAATAATAATAAAAGAAAGTATATCGCACGAGTTTATGTAGAAATGATTTGAAACCTAAACTGCTCACTATTTGGTACTGAACATTGAGCTCAACATTGTTTCAGAAGTTTAACAGCCGAGACGACAGCTTTGAAGACGAGGATGTCACATACATACTGGCCATTGATGGTGATCAATTGCCGGCAGATATTGATTGATACAGAATCTATTAAAATAGAGGTGTTTTCTAGGTATCCTTAAACAAGTTTTCTATTAAGTATCATGAGAAGAATCATATATCCACAACAATCAGTCAGCAAAAATTTGACTTAAAGTAAAATAAAAATAAACATAATTGACGCTTATGACTTGCAACCATCTTCTTGTCTACTGTTTGATAATATAAAAATAGCTCTTAATTCCAATTAAAAATTAAGTTTTTTTCTTGAATATTTGTTTGTAAAATAATTTTTCAATTGATTTATTTAGTTTTAGTTCCTCTATTATGAAATTTGTTGAATTAAGTTTTTAGCAGTAATACTTCTGAAACTCAAGCACTGAAGATGAACTCGTAGCTTTAAAATTTGTTGATATGAGGTAGTTGTGTTACAATTTTATAATATACAATATTACTTACCACTGCAGACTACACTTCTTGGTAGCCTTTGGCTTCCCTCTCAATGTATCGCCAGGAATCTCCTCCATTCTTTGCCTTTTCTCTCCAATTCGGTACAGCCAGTCATCTTCAAAAGCTCGCAGCCGTCGTCGTCGAGGTCGAACTCTTTTTCTAGTGTCACAAATCGATTCTTGGCATATAAGTTTAAGCAATCTCCCATCTAGCATACTAATTAAAAGATTGAATCATAGATATTATGTTATTATAAACAGGCTATGGCTTTATGCTACGGTCAAAAAAGAAAAGAAAAGAGTCCATATATATGGTAACATTAATAATCTGATAAATTAGGAATAATATTTTTATTTACAAATCCCTACTGTTATTTTGTATTAGGTTTCCATTGATCATATTACTTTATGTGAAATCAACTACACTAAAACAAAAGAGTAATAAAAACCAATGCTTTAAAAAAAAGATATTTTGTTTTCTTATCAGTGAATTATTTCTTTTGTTCATTTTTATTAGTAAAGTATAAAATATAACTATAATATAATAGTTACGGTTGTAAGCTATTGTAAACACCATTTGTTTGATTCACATTAAGTAAGCCTTATATCTCTGTCACATATTGCACTCTAGTGGAAGATCGTGGTACTAAGCCTTTCTATAAAACTTCCCTGAAATCAGATTTTAATGAGAAAAATGTATATGCTCCCTAAAAAAAAAAGTCTTGTCAAGAATGCTTAATGAAAATATATAAAATATGGTTTTCTTTGAAGAAAATTCTTTTGGTTGAAAATAAAAAAAAAACAATATTTCTAATTTTACATTTAATACTGGCTATACTGAAAACATAAAACATTCAAAATATTTTAAAATAACATTTTCTAAAACCAGAGCGAAGTTTATAGAAATTAATAAACTAAAGTTATCGTTACTATCAATTAAATATTACAATATGTTACAAACTATTTTCACAACCATTTAGTAATAAACAAAGTTTACAGTTTATTGTTGAAATTAATTAAATAATACATTACAAAGAATATGCTGCTATATTAAGCCTTATTTACAAAAGTTGGAACTAAATTACCTCCTTCAGTTAAAAGTTAAATAATAAATGAACTTACTATTCTCTTTTGAGATGTTTAAACAGTTTGAATTATATAATGACCAATTAAAATTGTCGTTAAATGAGAATATATATACATAAAGTGAATTTTCTTTTAAGAAATTATATATCTTGTTTACTACATATTTTTTGTTTTGTTTTACTTTTTCTTTTAGTTTTCCTTAATTGTAATTAATATAATATGCTAGCTCTGTTCTGTATATTCCGAATATTTATAAGGTATGATTATTATTAAATGTATTTAATACATCATGATTTTTATTTTGTTTTTGTTTTAAATGAATGTAATACGAATTTTTACATTTATTTACAGAAGTTATCTTCAACCTCATCTTCTTATCTTCACTCTCACCCGGATAATCTATATGACTGGCCATTCATTTGGTTTTCAAAATTCAATTTTGATGCACTACTTCTCATAAGAGAAACCATCGTTTCTGTACATAGCTCAATTAGAAGGATAAAACCATTTATATATCTGTTTAGAAAATTTTTTTGAACTCCAAACTCTCTCCAACCTTGTTATAAAGAAGTTAAAAAAAAAGAACTACTAGATAATTTTTTTTTTTTTTACAGTATAAAGTGATTATTTTGGTGGCAAACTCTTGTACTATTGATTAGTTTTTTTGTAGTAGGATGTAATTATATAAAAATATAAAATCCATACACAAACTATTAGTAAGCTTGGGAATAATACCAAATGCTGAAACTATTGATTGTAGAAACAGTCAATATCTGCAGGAATTTGTGCAAATGAAGTCAGGTTGCAGCTGTTATGAACATATGTAATTTATAATCAAGTAATTTAATTGTAATATCTTCATGATTTCCATACAAATCTATGTCAAATTTATATTAGTGCGGTTTTATTTCTTCTCTGTTTATATCATCATTTAATTCATTTTTATATTTCTCGCAATTTGTAGAGGTATAATAATGCAAAACTGTAATATTGTATTTTACATTTGAAATAATATTGTGGTGATATAGTATAATTAACAATTACTTGTTCTTATTTTCAATTATTTTTAATTGTAAGGTGATTTTATTACCCCTTAATTTGACATAATTAAGGTGAAATATATTTATTTACATTAATGATAAATAAATGGAAGTTTGGAAGCACTTGGCGTTAGTAATTATTAAGGTAATTGGTTGGGTGTTTGGTAAGGTTATCAGGAAAGTTTGCCCAAGACCTACTTTAACTAATAGTCCAAGTTAATGTAAGGGAATCTGCTTATAGAGATGTCTCTCTATAGTGCGCCAAACTCAATTCCTTTACAGTATTTTTAATCTTCACGCTCCATTACTTAAACTAACAAAATGTTTACTTAATACATCAATTATTAATCAATTTATTTTCTCAATTTTTTTTTTATTTATTCAGGAAATTGAGCAGTGATTATTACATTGATAATTCTATGTCTATGAACGAAACAGCCAATATATAATCTCCCATTGTAAGAATATGCATTACATACCAACAATTCAAATCTTACCAAGCCCCACAAAAAGGACTGGGAAGAGTATATTGAGATGAATGCGTAAGGTCCTTTTATGAAAGTAAAAAAAAAAATCTGGTATGAAACACTCACTCAACTTTCTCTTACTCAAATTAATACAATTTAATTATAAATTTTCTTTAAAATTGCAAAGTATACAATGTTTACTTAGGCTGGCCATAAATTAAGTTTGTAGGTGTTTTACTTGTATACTTGGGCAGACTTGTGTGAAGCATCCTCTGTAAAAACTAATAAAGGTGTAAAAACTAATTTAAACATAACTACTGACACCCAAACACTCTCTAAAATCACTTTTTTTTTTGTAAAAATGTTTCAAATACAAGTGATACGTTTTTATCCGGGCAGTGAGCATCACCAAGTTTAAAAAAAAATCGTTACAGTCATTTTTTACGAAAGTTTCCAAATACTCGAAAACCATTGTTGAAGTCATACTTCCGGTTAATGGATTTTGCCTAAAACCTTCGTATCAGGTGCAGTAATTACCTAAATGGAATACCAAGTTTGCGCCTTCGGCGATTTTTCGTTTTTGAGTTATTTTAATAACACTCACACACACACACACACACACACTTACACACAAAACAAAGTGCCTCTTGAAGAAGTGCAGTATTGTAGACGATCTCTTCCAGAAGACTTGGCGAAACTCACAACGTTCATTCTTGATTCCACATACTTCTGCTCGACGGAACTTATTGTGGACAAAAAGAAGGGTCAGCATGAGTCCCCCTCCCCCCGTTAAGCCCGAAAACTTGTACATGGCAAAGTTCGAAAAAGAGGTTTCAGACAAGACTATCCTAGGCTCACCCTTTGGTACAGGTATGTTGATGATACTTTCGTTATTTGAGAGCATGGGAAAGATAAATTGCCATCTTTCTTCTTGTACCTAAATAACATTCATCCAAACATAAAGTTTACGATGGAAATTGAAGAGAATGGAAAGCTTTTCTTGTATATACTACACCATGGAAAAAAAGGATGGAATATTGGGACAAATAGAATACCAGAAGAAACCCATACCAAACGGTACTTGAATGGGAGCTCTCATCACCATACTGCACAAAAGAAAGGTTTGATCACTATGCTGATCAAACGCGCAATCAGGATAGCCGAGCCGGTAGAGTTGCCCAAAGAATAAAATCTTCTTCGGCAAGCTCTGAAACAGAACGGCTATAAGGATCGGCAAATTACTACCTACTCTCTTCATAAGGACAAACAAACAGCCTCATCGTATCAGGAAACCGGAAACAATAGTAGAAAGAAGAGAGAAAATCAGAGCTGTTCTCCTATATGTGCAAGGAGAAGGTTACAAAAATCCTAGCTAAGCATAATATAAGAACTACACATGGATGGGATAAAAAAATGTCCCAAATACTTACACACTTTAAGGACAAATTTCCACTACAGAAATGTGGGGTCTATACGATTCGTTAAAGCTGTGGAGAAAAATACATACAACAGACTAAAAGATTAGTTACAACAAGTCTTAAAGAACACACAACAAAACGGAAAATTTCTGCACTTGCAGAACATTCGTCCTCAACTGGACATGCAGTACATTTGAAGAACAACAAAGTCCTTGCCCGAACGAGCAATTATTACGAGCGTGTCCTAAGAGAGGCAGTAGAAATTAAGAAAGAGGAAAACTGTTTGAACAGAGATAATGGACTCCGTTTGAGCAGAACAGGCTCGTCTGCTCAGAGAAAAAAGAGAATCCGCTCTGCAGTCTACTGGAAGAAAGTTTTGGATCCTCCTTAATGGGTCTAGTTTTACTGACTTCAAAATTTAAAATAGTTTTTTTTTTATTATCTAAGAATAAACAGAACAATATAGCATTATTTAGTTTTTTAATTAGGTACTTAGGATTTTTTTTTTTTTAATAATTTAAACCAGTTTTACTAATACTATTGTAAACACAAGGCTTTATTTATTTATTTCATTTAATAATAAAACTTTATTTTAACCATATTCAAAGTGGCAGTTAACATTTATAAACAGACAAACTTGAATATAATATTAATAAGAAAAGTTTAAATGGAAAAGTTGAAAATTATTTTCCCAATTCTATCTTTTGGCGCTTTTTTTGATGTAATGCTGTTGTTATAATGACTTTCATGTTATTCTATCATTTCCTTTTTATTAACAGATTTTTCTCTCTATTAGGGTTTTTTCATGGCTATTTCACTTTAACAATCACTTCAGAATGAGTGAAGCACCAGGAAATCTTAAGTGTTTAATCTCTATATTATAAAAAAAAAAGTTGTTCGTAATCTTTCGATTTGTTAATCTTATATATGAGAATAGTCTTGAGTTAAAAAAATAAAACTTTATTATTTTGTATTTTGAAATATTTAATAAAAACATTATTACTATTATTATTATTATTTATGTATAACAAAATAAAAAATTTCAGTATAAGTCAAAATCCATCAACTGGAAATGTGATTTTCATTAAACAGTCTTCAGTAAACTAAAACTAAAGGAAACGAAAACTTCTTCGCGATTTTCTTGGAGAAAAGCTACAACGATTTCCTTTAAACTTAGCATAAAGTTATACACATTTTTCCAAACAAATTTATTTAGAGAAGTTGTGGGAATTCTTTGACACTAGATTGTAAATATTATTGAAAAATTTCATCTTGCCGCTACAATATAGTCTACATTCTAGTCGTACCTGTTATTACATTATATGCTGAGAATCGTACATTAGAATAAGAAAAAGTAAAAAGACGTGTGACAAGAATTCCAAGTTTGAACAGCAGAAAGCAGTTTATTGATCAGATTTTTAATTTTTGGAAACTGGAGGAAAATTAACGAAATTACTAATCAGAGAAGAAGGGCCTATGCGAAGAGGAAGACGTTAATCTCTTTGAAACATTAAAAAATAAAAAACAACACTGAAGTAAAATTGTAAATTTAGCAATCAGGTATCAAAAACACAGGGCATAATTTTCACTTTGTCGGATGTTTGTAGAGAGGAAAATCCATTGGGTCTTGAAAGGTGTATTGTGGGCACTCTAGGTGTCAGTGTTGGTAATAATTACAGAATATAGTATGTCTGCAAAGTATACAAAATGTAAAATTGTTGGTGAATATCTTTGCGGTGGTGAATTAGACTGAATGTGCATTATGTGAATTTTGGAAGTGAGGGTATGTCTTAAGTCTGGGATACCTGCTGGGACCCCAAGATCTAGTGGTGACTCTACCCCCTACAATGGGGCTTCCCGCCTAGGTAAAAAATAAATAACTTTGTATTAGAGATTCAAATCGTTAGAATATTTCTAATTATATTATGTAATTTGTAATAAAAAAATGAAAGTAATTTTCGAATAAAAATTACCTAAACTTTGGGTAATTAGTAAAAACTAATATGGAGTTTATAATTAGCAGAAATGGTAGCTGAAGTTTAATACTATGTCACACAATTTATACTAATGTTGTAAGATAAATGGTTTGTATATTCAGTAGTAGAAGTTATTTGAACGTAGGAGGGAGTATCCCGCCAATAAGTCCAAATCTATTAAGCAGTCTCAGTCTCGCCCGCTAAATTCTCCCCACCACATCTCTCTTACCAATAGACCCGCAATGTCAATCAGAAACGGATTTTCCCCCCATTCCCTTTACTAAGTAAGCTTTCATTGTACTATTTGGTTCAACTTTCCTACCGCAAACTTTATACTCAGCGCTGTTCCGACCTCGTTACCCTACCACAACCACTGTGGGTTGGGGGTTGCTCAAGCTATTCTTCCTCGTTCTCTCTCTAGATTGCTCCCAGCTTTATAATTAATTATTAAATTCATAATTGCTTTTACTCCCTAACAGTACTTCTCCAACTCACCCAACACTGTTTAGGGTCCTCCTACTTCCGCAGTTATTCTAGTTTGGGCCTCCTTTTGTCATAATGTTCATATAAATAAATTATTGTTATTATGTCGTGCAATCATTTTTATCTAGTTGAATAATTTTTTTCACTAATTAAAACAAGACATTACATCACATAAACTGTTATAATGGTTTTATACATTTATAGTCGTTACTTATCTTTGTGTTAGAAAACTACACTGAATAGGAAACTTTAGAGAGAAATTCACTATGATCAGGATTCTCTTTCAATCAAAATTGACCTTTTTGCTTATTTTTAACTGTTATTATATTTCTCTATGAGATTTTCTTAGTCATGAAAGAGTTTGTGTTTCAGGTGTTCTGAATGACGACTACTAACTGGAATTGACGACTACTAACAAATTATTACTCTCTTTAGGCTGAGTATTAGGCATTGACTGTCAAGCCTATTCATCCCAACTATGCACCATTAGCCAAAAGGCAATTACCCTTTCTTAAATAATTCACTTAGTTTGATGTTTCTATGCATTAAAGCTTTACAAACTGAAAGTTATTTACATTTGTCACCTTAACACATTGTAACTGTAATATGAGTTATATATATAAATGATTATAGTGTACGATACTCAGAAATTGCTTTACAGAACTCAATAAAAATATGTTTTTACTTTCTCCTATTACTACTATAACAGGAGGTATTGCGATGGTGCGATCGACTAGATAATGTACTAAATTTAAACTAATGGTTAGAGAGCTCTCACTATGCCGACATAGAATCACTCACTCAAGTTGGCATTTACAGATTTATTTAAATATTTGTGATTTATATAATCATATTTCTATTATAAGCATAATCCCTACCAAGTGTCAACTTCTTACAAGAAGTAAAATCTGCGAACCTAGAAATACAATTGCTTTAAACAGCAGATTATTAAAAGATATTTGTTATTGATTCTAGAGAATTCTTAATACTCCGTTAGCGTTGACCATGCGGAGCACCATGGCGACTAGCTCTGATAAAATAAGGAAAACATAAAATATAAAAATGATTATATATAAGTTTAATTTTGCTGAATAAAGGTACGATTTAATTAGAAATGCTACATCATCAGATAAGAGGCTAATTACATTTACAAAATTTCCAGAGGAAGGTAGAAAATACTTCTAATTTATGTGAAATACCCCTTAGGAAAACTTGCAATAGATTGAAATAAATTATTTAAGAGTATCATTTAAGTGTGCTTGCTTAGGGTATTGCCAGAATCATGGGTAATCAAGTAAGATTCCAGCCATATCTGGCCCTTAAGTATAAGAATGTCTTTATAAGACAAAGCCAGTGACTTAGTGGAAGCAAGGAGGTCCAAAAATCATCTATTTTTCATCGCCAAACTCTGCCGAGGAGAGAAAGACTGTCGTCCGCTTCTTTTATTCCAACTGCCGTTTGATATGCCACTCTAGATACTGAGAAATCATCAGAACGTCATCATTCTTACCATCTCTTCAGCTAGAGGGACACTATAAATAAGATCGTACAGAATTTGTAAAGACAGCTTTACCACTGAGCCAACCGTATATTTTAAAATTAATCAAAAAGGCCAATTTTTTTTTTTACCGAACTTATTATATTATTTGTCTGTGGGGAGGGACCAAACCCTACGCTACTCAAAGCCTCACTGGCCAATATAGCTACCCCAAGAAAAACAACAATAAACCGGGTCTAGAACAAATATCCAGACCTAAGATTCACCGCAGTCTGAAAAAATCGGACAAAAACCTTAAAGAGAAATAGTTTAAGCTCTTCCACAGACAGCCTACTCCGACCAAAGGTCCTGAACCTAATTTCCACACAACCCAAGTAATCTGATGGATGGTTGTTTCCTCCTCTCTTCTCAGGGATCCGCCACGAGCCCCTTACGTTGAGATGTCTCCTTAAACCACAATGTCCAGTTAGAGATCCAACCATTTGAATGTCTTTCACGAAAAAACACAGCAACTTCTCACTAATAGTTCTGTCCGGACCCCCAATGAGTAGACTGCCAACAAGTCACCCAATTGTGCTCATCCATAGCGATGAATGCTGTGAAGCTATCCATGACTGGAAGCCTAACAGACATGTGTCTGAAGATACACCAATAGCAGGTTATGGAAAGGGAGAGAGGCGCCTAATTTGGCTAACCTATCCACCTCCTCACTTCCAAAAATTCCCATATAAACTGGTACCCAGACTAGAAGCCATCCTTCAAAGAAAAAAGCTTCCAGTCTTTTAGAACATTCCAGTACCAATCTGGTTTACCGAACTTGCATTTAAATGTGAACGACAAAATATTGTTAATAGTATAAATATTAGGTATTTTATTCGTCGTAGCATGCACATTGATTTTGTTCCTGACCGGTTTCGAATTTTCATCTATCGTCAGAAAATACCGGTTAGAAACAAAATCAATATGCATGCTATGTCGGATAAAATACCTGATTTTATCCAGCATTGAGGACCCACCCAAATTTTCAGCTGTAATTTGAAAATAAATAAATAAATTTTCATTCATGCATTTTATGAGCGAAGAAAATAAGTTTCCAATCATCCGAAATTTAATAGGGATATTTACGCTTAATTTGTGTCCGTTTCTCACTGAACCTGGTGAGTGGTCAATAACTAACTATTGGTCTCCATGCGGATAAATTTGCTTCGTCAGTTTTTTTTTTTTTTCTTTCCATTCGAGTAAATACTATATCTTACTATCCTATTAGTGTTAAGATTCTCTTATAACAAACGTCTGAAAGAATAAATAAATAAATGACAAGAAAAAAAATACTCTTTCTAATAGCCGCTGATCGAAGGAAGTCACGTTCCGCTGTAACCTTAGATCCACTTTGACCCGGTCTTCTGGAAAAGTATCCGGCCATCTTGTTTACTTACTTTATCTGAGATAAAATTCAATTGGTAAGGGAAGTTACAGTTTTATTATTATTATTATTTTAATATATACAATATAATATGTATACAAATGTGCTATAATTTTCTTTGTTATTATTCTTTAAATAGATAAGCTGACATAAAGAGAATAACTTTAATCAATGGTTATTATAAGAAATATACTTGAAATTCTGATCCGAGCAATAAATTTCATAAATAAATTTAGATGAGATTTTTGATAATTCCATCGTTTCAGAGACATCTAAAGAAAAGATTGATTTCTTTCGTATCTTTTTGTGATTTTTGTATTCACAAAAAGATTATAGATGAATTTTGCACACGTTAGAAGTGAATAGCCAGAGTTTTACTTTTTTCCATCCCTCGGGAGGCTTTTCACGTAAGATGGATTATAAGAGAATGTTTGGAAGTGGAGTTTTATAGAGTGAGTTTAGGTATAGTAGTGGGTACCACTTGGCCACTATCCAACCGCACACAGTTTATTAAAACTGGATGTCCCAGGCAGGCAAAGTGCTTTCCAGCCTCCTGTTCCATTGGGAGCAACCTCCATAGATCCCCCACTCTTCTCTATTATCACCAACCCTCCTTATTCTTCTTTATATTCACCACTATCTCTCCCCGCTCATTTCCACTTCTTCGTGCTTGAAAAGGGAATCTCTTAATTTTCTGATTATTCATTGCCCAATTCCTATTTGTCACACATTTTAATGAATACTCCATTATGTAAATGACAGCCATAAATATATTCTTAAAAAATGTTGCCTTGTTAAGTTGCTTTAAAAAACAAATAAATTATACACATTAATTTAAACTTTATCAATACAAGACAGTAACTACATATGGTAGCAAAGTTTCAATGGATGTTAGTTTTTAACTCAAATTAATCAGGTAACAATTAAACTAAAATGTTCTTGAAGCTTGGAGAACTTGCACCAGGCTTCTTCTTAAGTAAAACGGTTTTCTAGAAATGTTCAAAAATCTATATCATGCAAATTTGAAGATGAAATTTAGCGATTAAAAATATTCCAAATTAAATAAAATCTAGATCTATAATGTAATTAGATTCAAGCACTTACTATCTACTGACGATCAGCATGTACCCTATCCACTAAATGTACTTATTTAATGGGCATTAAACGTTAAGTTAAAAAGTAACTGCAGAAGAGAAAGTAATGAAAGTGTTTGTAACTGAATTTTTTTTTAGTTTTTCTTAGAAATTTATTTTAAGAAGTTACGGGGGGGGGTCTTGATCCCAAGATTTTCTCAAGAAGTGTCCTTCTCTAACAATAATTAATACATAAATTGTTGGAAGGAACTTTTTCCATCGAAAGTTGGAGTGAGGGTAGCTGTTTGTTTCTCCATCGAAGAAGGTAAGTTGATTATTTTAAACCAATTTTCCTCTTTTCTTTTGTTTAAAATAGCATATCTTCAGATGAATATATCTAGATTGACAATTTTAAAGGCTTATTTTATTTTTATTTCGCCCAATAGCCGGATAGATTTAACTTGGTTTATTCCAGTTTAGAAGAGAAGCACTCTAGAAGTTAAGATATAAAAACTCTTAAAAGAAGTAAACAGAGCTGTGTTACCTCCCTGCTTTAGCATAAGATAAGCGCCTGGATTACTTTTTTTCAACTTCTCCATGAAGAGATGATGGTAAGATATTCGCAAAGCAGACTCTTCAAAGATGAAATGTAACATCAAGGCAAGTATTCTTCCTTGTTATTATTTTTTCCCCCAAAAAAACATTAATTAGATTACAGATGCATCAACACTTACTAATAATGTTTTGTCAGGCACTAAAACCCAATGTTTTATGCTATATCAGCGCTCTCATAAATTATGATTTATGATTAAATAGGTATTATAAATAAATTTCGAATTTACATAGTTACAAAGAAACTAAGGAAATCTGAAAACAATTTACAACATTAATATACATAGTTTATATTTAACATAGAAATACATTTATATAGGCCAAGTATTTCGTTCGTTTTGTATAGTATAATCATATTGAATTTACCTACACAACATGTAAGGCGTTGATTAAACTTGGATCCAAACCGCCAGAATATAGATGTCACTTTATTGCATTAGCTTATTAGCCGTTTTACGTGTACTGTGTACTGACTTTATTTCTTTACCTTTAATTTTTTTTTCAAATATTTCTAAATAATTATTACATTTTATTTCTTTATTATAAATATGATATTTTTTTTTCTCCACACACTCTCAAAACAATCACAGGAAGCTAAACCTCTATAATAGTTTACAACATCGCATGCTTATTGCTTCAACAATTTTCTTCAATTTTTCTTTTTTTCAGTTTTTAATAAAGGCGCGTCAACATATGAACTTCATTGGTGGTCCGGAGCATTCTCAGTGCACTGCAGGGCCTCCCGGGCCCTATTATTGTTACAGATAACACTGCCCATTACCGGGCCGTGAGTGTAGAGATTCCTATAATGAAAATGATAAGGAAAGAGAATTAGAGAAAATGGATTATAGAGAAATCAATTAGATGATATGCTGAACACTGTATAATGAAAAGAACACACAAACTGCAAGGACTTAACAGTAAAATAGAAGTTAGGTAGCGAGAGCAATATAAAGAGTAATGGAATAATGGCTGAGAAATACGAAGGTAAGTAAGTAGATAGGCTGCTGACTGGATATAAACTGTTTGAAGTGTAGCTGTCGTTTATATGAATCGAACAGTCCCTTCCTAGTCTGGCCCTAGGTTGGGAGTAACTATCTTTTGATTCGTTTAATGTGCTTCTCTTCTCTTCGGATACTATGAATCTTTAATGATTCGGATCCCATTACATTTCTAAAGCGAGAAAATTTAAAGGCAATACTGCTTGGCTCAAATCCAAGATTTCCGCTTTACAAGTCCAGTGGGCTACCACGAAGCTAAATTCGCCCCTTTTACTATCTATTCCATCACATTCCTCTATTTCTCTTATTTGCGGTGCCTTTGGCTTACCCATAGAGGGTTATTTCAGAATATGAACGATTCTACTAATTTTTATAATTTAGTGTAGAATTAAATATGTTAATTACAAAATTTGTAGCAAATTAGTTGACCGGATAAACGAAGTCAGTGGGTGACATGCGGCGTGTTAGACATGCCCGTATGTCCACATTACACAAGTATCAACAACCATATATATGTTTGTTATTAAATTCACATTTGGTTCATGCATATGCCTTATTGTAAAGTAGTATGTTCTATTTTGATTTTCCACAGTCTAATCCAGGTAGATAATTGAGTTTAGGCATTGTTGCAGATTGCTTGATGCTTGTTGTGCGTCCGTATGCGATTGTAAAATTGCCATGACATCTGCAAATATTGTTTTTAGTGAGTTAGCAATGCAAATATACAATATGTAGTAAGTTAATTTCAGTAAAATTAATTCCCCTCGGTGAAAAAAGGGTCGCCACAAATTTTAGCCATTCATCATGATTTGTTGTTGCTTGTCTATGCCTGCGCCTCCAGTCACATCTTGCCAGCATCTCACGTTTCCTTCATCATGGTGTGTTATAAGTGCACACAATGTTCTAAAAAAGGAAACGTATGACATTTCATAAAACGGTACAATCTCTCTTCTTAAAACGTCAATTCCAAAGTCATACATATGTACATTTAACACTCATGAAGTTGTTTATTTTTGCATGTACGAGGATCATACAGTAAGTTAAAAGACAAAGTTTTAAAATCTCACTACTTACCTATTTTTTATATATTCCACTAATATATTTATACACTGCCCGATTTCGTTTTAGGTATTTATGTCGGCAGTAAAAAAAAAATGCTTTTGTCTTCAAGTGTAAACCAAGTAGTTTGATAAATTTGTTTTCAAATTTCATACCTTGTGGAAGTCTCCTTGAGGGTATCATCAAAAGAATAAAATCTCCTAGTCCTTATAATTATACTTTTTCTTTATAAAAAGTTTTACAAACTCACCTGTCTTTGTTATGTATTTTAATACTCTTCATGGTTACTTATTATATTAAACATATTTAACTGAATGTTGTGTTTCATCTTCAAGAATGAATGTGTTCATCCAATTTAAAAATTATTCTGAACCTGTTCTATTGTTTTGGCCTATCGATGTTTGATAGATCAATTGACAACTACAGAAGAGGGAGGTTACACTTTGGGATTATTATTGAGTGAAAAATAGTTATATGTATGCATATGCTTACTGTGTAGTTATTATTCTGTTTGTTGTGCATTCTAATTGTTTCAAATTGTGTTTACTATTTACTTCCAAATATATTCTAATTCTGTTTTGTAAATAGAGAATCTGAGTTAGTGTAAATATTATTATTAGCCTCCATAAGCTCTACCACAACCAAGAGAAAGGTTGAAATCTGCTTTGGAACACTATTGCAATTGTGATATTCGGAAACAACTTTATGAATTAATAACATATGGCTATGTGTAATTATCTAAAATGATCAATTGCAGAATGTTCTCGTACTGGTCATTGCAGAAAAGGATTCTCCTTCACCAGATTTTTTTTCATGTAATTTAAAAAAAAGAAAGAAAACATCCTTGGACAACTTTTTACGTACTCATCATATGATTCCTTCAAAGGAAAAGTTGCGATCAACATATTTCTTTTGAGATTTTTGAGTTTTTTCAATAATGTCCCAAGAATAAATAAAATGAGGGAAAATGCAGATACCAGCAACTCAGAACTTCAGTATTCCATTTAAATCTCATGGATACTACAAGAGGATTTCGGTGAAATTTAATAATGAAATATTTGTTTGTTTCCAGCGTTCTAAGATTTTTTGCTATTTTCTTGAAAAACTATGGCGTATACACAAATACTATACATATATAAATATATTTCTTTTATTTTGAAAGATTTATTTGGAAAAATTGAATTCAGTGTTTTCTGGAGGAACTGAAACGTTAGGGCTTCACTCTGTCATACCATTTCTGTAAAATATATTGCTTCACCAACTGATGGGTAATTAAGGGTTACACATCAGATTTTTCACTTTTTCTTATTTTAAAGCTTGTGTCGTAAACAAAACAAAAAATATTTTTCTGCAGTTCTATAACAAAAATAAATAAATTAAAGTCTCTTTAAATATTTGCGTGTAAAATTCATAATGAACTCTGAGGTGAATCACTTTAAACTCTTTAACACTTTAGATGAACACCAGTCGTGCCTTATCTTACTTTATTTTGATCATTTTTTTATTTTTATTTTTTACTGAACAAATCCCCCAGAAATGTAACTTGCAATTTGGTAACACACTTTATATAAATTGATCTTAATTCTTTTCTTTTTTAATTGAAAAATCTGGTGGGAAACACTCAAGCCTAATTATAGTTATAAAAAAAAAAATTATAAATATATTTTTTTTGATTAGTTGGCTTTAATCACAACCTGAATGTGACTCAATTAATTCTAGTAGACACCAGATACAAGTGCTTGTCTCAAGCAAAGTTATTGCGAAAAAGGCTTTAAAACCTAACAGATTCTTAAAGCTCTTCTGAAATCAATTTTGGTGGTAATAGTTTTGAATAAATGTGAAAAGATTAATATACAGGGTGACAATTTGGTAGTACTTGTACACATAAGTACCTATACTTATGTTAAGACAAATGAGTGACATTTATAGTTAAAAGAAAATTTGGCATTTTATAATATAGTTGTATTAACAGCAATAAGTGTACAAACAATCTAGGCTTTCACCTAGATTTTTTTAATTTGATCCTTAGAGTCTATATAAGAAGATGATGCACGACTTGTACAATTTCATGTTAAATTAAAAATAGTATTTAAATTTCTTTGTATAAAGGTTACAAATATATTTTAGGACAAATTTTAATTTATCCCGTAGAGGATAGAATTTCCTGTATCAGTATGTGCAGGGAATATGAGTAAAAGGGGAAGGATTTTTTTTTTGGAGAAGGAGCGTCATTAATTAGTGGATACGGAATAAAACGGTAACTAGGTGACAACCGAGGACTCTCTTGTAATTAGTGAACTTTCATACAAGTCACAAAAAGCTTAACATGTTCAGTATGAGAGAGAGAGATTGAGTTTTCTCTCTCAGGCTACATTATCTACAATTCTATTACTACCACATGTATACTGGCGATATATGTACAAATTGTTTTTATTTCTTTTGACTCTTTTGTTTGTATGTAATTTTACGCCGGGAACAGTTGTTAGCTATTATATAATTAACTGCCTGTTATTCATTGCTATAAAACATATAATTAAAAACAATATTGATTTAAACAAAGATTCTTTGAAATTATTTATTCATTTTAAAGCACATTTTTTTGTTTTTGCTTGCTGGCATTATGGTCCATATAGCTTGTCAACTAGTCTCCCCCATTTCAATCTCTCTCTCTCTCCTTTGACAACCGTTTCCGCCAATCTCACTCTCAATTTCATGAGGTCTATTCAACAACCTCCATCCATACTTTCCAGAGAACAAACCATCTCAATCTCCCTACAGTTAACTACACACTTACAATCTCACACTTTACACTTACTAGGTCCTGTTTTCTATACAGTTGCTTTTGCTCATGCTTTGATTTTACCCTCTGCCTTGTCCTTCACGCAACTGTCTGACAGGAACGTCTTTCCACTTCATTTCTTGGATTTCAGCCTCTCAAGTTTAATACCAGGACTAGCTGTCCATGCGGTTTCTTCAGCACCTGCTTGTATTTCTTACTCTAATATAGTCAAATAATTATGGCCTAAAAACCAACAAGTAAATCACTGTATTTATCTAAAATACCAGTTTACAAGTCCTTCAAACAGAATTTCAAATATAAAGAACATTAGACAATTTCGATTAAAATAATTCCAGTTACGATGTTCGTGTGCATTTTTTCACACAATATTTAAGTGCTTTTTTAATAAAGAGTTTTTCAATTAAAATTGTATGAAAGCATCATGGTTTTATTTAATTAATTTTCCTTAACATTAATTGGAAATGTAAATGTTTACAACAGCAGTTATAAATATTCATTCATCAAGAAGGTTAGATAATTGAGAGCGCTAATTTTATAATGTGGATAGTAAATTAGTTGAGATGACAATGTATTTGTGGCTAGGTATTTATCTTGTTGCCATATTCATACATACAAATTCAAACATAAACAAAATATTACAGGAGAGAGAACTTTATTAATAATAACTAATAAGTAAACAATTATTATTGTTCGATTAAAATTGTGCTGAGGATATATTTGGGTTTCATACTGGTGAAATGTTATCATTACATATCATTTACTCAATGTAAAATAAACGACGAAATAAGGACTTGGATAAATTGTACCTTAGACTTAATTAGGCCGCTAAGTACATTATTTTGGGGACTTAATATAAAAGTCTTAAATCTTTTAGAGAGTTAAGAGATATTTTTAACAATATTCCAAACTTAGAAATCAGCTAGCTACAAGACCTTTAAGCCCAAAACGTAAAGTATTTATTGTTTTAATAATCTTTCCTACGAGGATACTTTCTACTAGTAGTCATGCTCCAGACTCTTAACTGTGCTTGAATTGGTCATTTTTTCCAAATTGTGCCGAAATCTGGATTCAACTCTTTTGTATCGCTCTCAAACTTTTTGAACTCAATTTTATTTTTTAATTTTTATTTCATTATATGTACGGAACAAATCCTTTTACATTAGATATATATTTAGATAAACATTAGATATTTTACATAAACTACAATATGACACTAGATCACAAGTTTTAAAGTACTATCTATTATCACAATTATTTGTAATATATGATAGATATATAGATATAGACACCACTATTGGAGATGTATTAAATCATATTATGTATAATTTCATGAAGATTATAGCAATTAATTTTCACAAATAAAATATGGCTAATGATAATATCAATTCTTTAGAAAAAAAAGAAGATAATTATTATACTTTAAGAAAGATGATCCTATGAAAATAGCAATATTGGAACTATAAAGAAAAAATTAGACAACTTTGAAATTAAAATGGTTAGATTAATAATTCACTGCTCATCCATATTTATTAGTAAAGAAGCAATTTTGTTTTTATATTGATATCTAGACATATTTAATATATCAAATCTCCTATTGCAACTTATTTACCAATCTAAGACATCTTGGGATTGATGAATTAAATGTATATTTTCTTTTATAAAACTTTACATTGAAACGGTGAATTCTTCTGGTGCACTTGTTTGGAACGTTGAAACTAATGTTAACCAATTCACAGCTGTCTATTAGTCCATTTAAAATATCAAATATAAGTAGTGCTTCATTTAACAGTCTATGCTGACGGCAAGAAAGTATGTTTAATCTTTTTCAGATAGCTGTTAGTAGTCATTTGGAATGGATAATATGAATGATTTCTTTGGATCTTATTCTATTGATTCGTTCTGAGTTAAGGAGCTAGTGTGGCGAACTCCGGATGAGATCTAACTAGTGAGAAGTACAGAACCATAAGCATTGACGAAATTATAAGTATTCCTAAAAAGAAAACCCAAAATTAATTTGTGGCAATTTAAATATTCTTTTCTTTTCATAGTTGCTGGACTCTTGTCTTTAGCTAATAATTTATTAAGAGTAAGTTTTAAGTAATTTTATTTACTACTTACCGTTGTTCTGGCAAACTCTTCTTTTTTTAGCTCGGCCTCCAGCTTCTTTCTCCAATAATAAGTTTGATTAAAATACAGATCAATACCCCAGTTTACCTTTTTCATGTTTAAGCGCCTTATGCTTATATGTTAATTTTAACAATACAAAATATGAACATTAAGATAGTGATGGCTACCAACTATGCTGCTAGTGCTAGGTAATGGGCAAAATAATTAAAGGTAATGGAAAAAAAATACGTATACAATAAGAATTTTTATCGCTGATTTATTTGAAATGTTTGGTAATTAGAAATTTTCAGATTACAAAATTTATGCTATATTCCTTTTTACTTTTTGGCAAGTAATTAAAAAAGAAAACATGGCATAGTATAGTGTATGGTGTATGAATATTACGCAATTCAAATTTAAGACAGAATTAATAATTATGTATAAACTATATTTTTGAATTGTGCTTCTTCTCGTGTTTAATGGCAATTCAATTCATTGTACAGAATGTAGGAAACCCTTATTTTGCCGGGAATGGTTCAGTAACACCATGAAGAAACAAATTCACATATTTTGGGTATAGTTAAGTGGGCTATACTAAAAAAAATGTTCTTTCTAATTGAATGTGTAAAATCGCACTTTACGCCGTTGTCATTGTTTTTGCGGCACCGAAACTTAAGTTGGCTGGGAACATATATACAGAGATGGCCAGAATGACACGTTTTTTCAATTAGCAAACATCCGTGTCTCTGTAGAAACGCGATTACTTCGGATTCCTCAGAGGACATACGAATAGCTTTAAACAGTTTGTACTCACAGTTATCGCACATTTTTCCTTCTTTTTTTTTTATCAAAAAGAACCGATTTTGTGTGAAAAATTTTATGAATTGTATTTTATGTTTATGTAACTCACAGTGCCCAAATTGATAGTAATAATAGGTTGATTTGTGTAATGTGTTAAGCTGGCCTTGAGAGAATTTGCACTGATAGCAAAGTGACCGTTAAGACTATTTTCTTGAATTAGTATGTGTGTGTGTGTGTGTGTAGTGATTTGAATGTTCCAAGGTGGAGGTAGGGTGTTAAGAGAAAACGAACAAAAGTTAAATGATAAACATGTAAATATTGTGTTTATTTTTAAACAAAGCTTGGAAAGGGAAAACAATTATGAAAAATGCGAAAACAGTAAATGAAAATAATATATATAATAGAAAATTAAATGTAATTAATCGGAAGAGTAAACGTAACACGTGATTGTAGGAAGAGTGGGAGTAAACAGGTGACCATAGTTCGGCGTCCGCCATGTTGAGAGCAAGCTTACTCATAATTACCCAAAACAAAATAAAATAAAATCATGATAAAGTTATGATAATCCAATTATTCTTCTAATCATTTTAGCTGATCTATTAAATAAGTCGATGTTAAAGAGATTAGCATGTCTTAAAATTCTTAAAAGTGGTGAATGATATAAATAATTGGTTTGTACAAAGTTTACTGAAAATAGATTATTGTGTCTGGCCTGAATAGAAGGTACGTTGAAATAAATTTCATTTATTAGATAAAATTATGTAGAAGTTTTTTCAGAAACAATATGTAATTAATTTAACGTCTGTTTTCTGATGAAGAAATTATAAACCTACATAAATTTCATTGTAAGGAAAAGTTATTGTAGTCATAGCCTAAACGAACGCCAATCGTCCTTATTAATCTTTTCTGAATGTTCTCTAATCTGTTGATTTAACATTTGTGTATGGAGACCAGATAATAGAGTTGTCTTCTAAAATGGGGCGTACAAGGGAATTGAAAAGAGCGACTATAACAGAAACATCATGAAAAATCTGTAGTAGTTCTAGAAATAAAACCTAGTAACTTAGAAGCTTTCTTACAAACATTTTCTAAATGGTTTTGAAAGGTTAGATTTGGATACATGACAATACCAAGATCTTTAATATAAGTAGGTCTATGGAGCAAATGATCTGCCAACTTATATTCAAATAAAACGAGAATATTTACGATGAAAAATGATAACGCAATATTTCATTAAACTAAGGAACATACCTTTGGTACACCAATTAAAAGAAGTTAATACAATTAGGTATTGACGCAAACAAACTTTTAATTTCAAGGTTAGGAAAATTGCAAAACAATGTTAAAAAAGTGGAAATAAAGTATTTTGAAGAAAAATATTAATTAATTCATATTAGTTTTATGAATTATATTGAAATAAAGTATACCAAAAATTGAAATAATGCAATAAAAGAAGTCTAATGTACTTTTTTGGCCCAGAAGTAGAATTTATCAAAGTTGAACTTAGACAAATAAATCTGGTAAAAATATTTCTAGGATTTCCTAGGCAAAAAAAAAAAATATAAATAAATAGATAATTACATTATTTTTTTATTAAATATTAAATTTTATTAATTAAATTAGATTTTAAAATCTGATAGTTAAATTGTTTTGTTTAAATGAAATGATTACAAAGAAAAAGATTTTTTATTTATTTTAATTTTGCTTAGAAAATAAACTGATTGATTTATTGGTTAAAGAGATTGATCATATATTTTATTCCAGTAAAGTGAATAGTTTTCAAGATGGTCACAAATTCAATGTGTGGGGGCCGCATTTATCCCTGTCGAGCAAGTAGTCCCAAATAGGTACCACTATATCACTGTGCCCGCTATATTACCTGCTCAAGTGAGACACAACACCGACGTACCAAACCAACTTTACAGTTAAACTGAATTACACTTTTCCCCATTAAATCACATATTTTAACAATACTTTAGTTGAATTTATTCTATTGTCCTCCCAGGCTGAATACCCCCCATTCCGCTGTCTTTCCTCTCACAATACTTTATGTAACTACATTGTTCACATTATTGTAATCATTATTCTATTTAAATAGTCCATCGCTTTATTAGTGCATTTTTACATATTTCATTGTTTTACATAATAAACGCATATTATGTACGATTAATCATTCAATAAGATAATTGGTGGCAATTTTAATGAGGTCACAATTTATCTGTTTTTCAACATAATCCACGAATACATTTATACACTTCTCACTTAATTTAATAATGTAAATCTTTTAAATATGGAAAGTTGGAATAATATCGGAGCTATAAGGCGGAAGTGACAAACTATAGCTCGGCAACTTACTTCTGGTATCTAAACGGCTGTTAAACTCCGCCTAGTATTAATGCTTTCTAGCAGCTGTGACGTCATTTGACTCAGCCCACAGGTTCCAAACCAAAGTTGCTGAGCAGCCTAAATTTGGATGACCACTGTTCTAGAGTAGGAGTACTCCATTCCCTGTGCAAAATCATGTCGATTTTTTTTCAGGATTGCAGGCTTTTCTTTCTTCTCTAGTAACTTGTCCATCTTCTTAAATAAAAGAATCGAATGATTGATGCGGGTTTGGTTGTCTCGAACAAATTGCCAATTAGATACGAGGTGTGTAAATTAAGTAATGAGACTGATTTTTTTATCTTTTTTTTATTCAAATAAAATTACAATTCAAATTGTCCCCTTCAAAGTAACTACCTTGGGAAGCCACACAACGCTGAAGACGATTCTTCCATTCGTCATAGCAGTGCTGGAACTCGGATACTGGAATAGACTTCAGTTGGTCGGTTATGGCTGTTTGAATATTCTCCAATGTTCCAAAATGACGTCCCCTTGAGGTGATTTTTCAATTTGGGGAACAAAAAAAAGTCACATGGACTCAAGTCGGGTGAATAAGGAGGCTGAGGAGCCACAGGAATGTTATTACTGGCCAAATACTCATTAATAGAAATCGCGGTGTGACACGGAGCATTGTCGTGATGCAACACCCACTTGTTTTTGATGTTTGGTCTCACACGCATGACTCTTTTTCGAAGTCTCTCAAGAACTTCTCGGTAAAAATGTTGGTTTACCATTTGGCATTGAGGCACAAATTCTTTGTGAACGATTCCTTGGCTATCAAAAAAGCAAATCAGCATGCATTTGATTTTTGACTTGCTCATTCTTGCTTTTTTTGGCCTTGGAGAGGTTGAAGTGTGCCACTGCATGCTCTGACGCTTAGTTTCTGGGTCATACTCAAACACCCAAGACTCGTCTCCTGTAATAACACGTTCCAAAAAATTGGGATCGTTTTCAATTGCTCCCAAAAAGTCAAGGCTCCTTTCCTTTCTGATGTCTTTTTGCTCTTGTGAAAGATTTTTCGGAACCATTTTTGCACAAATTTTTCTCATCCCCAATTCATTAGTCAAAATTTGATGAACGGTTGTGTGAGTCAAATTCAACTCTTCGCCGATCATTCGGACTGTCAAACGACGATCTGAACGCACGAGATCGCGGATTCTGCCAACATTTTCGTCGGTTCTTGAAGATGAAGGCTTTCCGCTGCGAGGCTCGTCTTCAATTGATTCCCTTCCTTCTGCAAACGACTTAAACCACCTAAAAACCTGTGCTCTCGACAAAACATTGTCTCCATAGGCCTGGCACAGTTTTTCAAACGTTTCCGTTGCACTGTGCCCAAGTCTGAAGCAAAACCTGATAGCACAACGTTGCTCGTAATTGATGTCACTCATTTTTAAAACGCACTGAAAAAACCTTGCTCACAAAAAAAGTCACTACGGACAGTGCAACAACTCTAGCATTTTCAAATTTGCACTGGACGTGTATCAGATGTTTACTTGCCCTACCACGCATGCGCCGCGTCTCCAGTGTTGCCAGATCGAACACTAGAAAATCAGTCTCATTACTTAATTTACACACCTCGTATACTTGTTCAGTCAATTGTGAATCGATTAACTTATTTGTAGAAGTTCGCAAGATTCATACAAATAACATCTAATTGCTTAACCATTCGGAAGTTACTCACAAACCAGAAATCGTATCAGATGCGCTACATTTTCTAAAATGAGGTCTTGTTTTTGTCAATGATTAATAGACCTAACAGTGATCTAGCAGCTATTTTAAACTGACTTATAACATTGAAGTATCGTTATACATCATATATTCTTTGATTTACTGTTCTTTATCTCTCTTCTTTATACTGAATAATTCCCGTATTAAATCTGAAAATATAATACTGTATTTTTCCGTTCCTTTATGTTTAATAATTTGTTAAAATACTATGGCCAATAGAAAACAGAATTTCCAATATGATTGAGATCCTGGTGGGTTTTAATCTAAAAACAAAAAAATAATTATAATTTAAAAAAATTTATATAATAATTTAATACTACTTACCTATTCACAGTTACATATTTATATGATTTATTCTTCTTTATCCTGGGTCGTTTTTACTCTGCTGCAAAGACCTGCCACCACAGGCGCCAGGATAATATAGGCGCCAAAAATTTCACACGAGAAGGAAATAATTAAGAAATATATATTATTCATTAATTATATCCTCTGGCATTTTATGTTACATGTTCAAACTATAGTTTAAACATCAAAGACATTTTCCGTAGTAGCCTGCTTCATTTTGTGGTCATCGACCGGTTTCAGGCGTTCGTCCATCTTCAGGATGCGTTTTTCAGCCAGGATCCTAGTAAACTAAATTCGCTCTGTGTATGTCTGTGTTTTCTCACTGTCTTAAAAACGCATCCTGAAGATGGGCAAACGCCCGAAACCGGTCGATGACCACAAAATGAAGCAGGCTAGTACGGAAAATGTCTCTGATTCTTTCCAACTCTGTGGAACCAACCACCACAACATCTATAGTTTAAACGTTATTAGTTAGTGGTACTACGCATTGACCAGTCATGAAACTATTGGATATTAGTTGTTGTTGTGGTTGATTCCCGCAGAGCTGAAAAGCATCAGAGACATTTTCCGGATGGCCTGCTTCATTTTGTGGCCATCGACTTGTTTCGGCCGTTCGCCCATCATCAGGATATTTTTTGTTAAACAGTGTAATAACATAGACTTGCACAGAGTGTATCAATTGTATTTGCTTTGTGCAAGTCTATGTTATTACACTGTTTAACAAAAACATCCTGATGATGGGCGAACGCCCGAAACCGGTCAGTGACCACAAAAAGAAGCAGGCTATCAAGGAAAATGTCTCGGATATTAATTTGTTTACTTTTCTGTTTATAAACGGAATATTTTGTCTACTCATATAACTGATTCAACCTTAAAGCCAATCTTAATCTGAAACTCTTTGTTCGAACAAAATTGGATGCAATTTATAAATATTTACCTGAGTTGTATCATGTTTATTTGAAATTGTAATAACTCTTCAAAAAATGTAAGCATTTTTTTTTGTTAATTTATGTAAAATTATGTAAGTGTAATTCGCAATTATATTTTTTGGACAAATTACATAAATTAATTTATGTCTCAGAATTATTTTTATTGGTTTTTGTATTTTTTTTTTTTTATAATTTCTGTTTTAAATTACAAGTACAATAAACATATACTATTAATTTATTTCGTATTTCATTTTTACTCATGATAAATCTTTACGGGCTGATTTTTTTTAACAATTTTTTTATTAGGGGAGCGATATAAATGGGCCAAACTTGCGAAAAAACGCAGGAAGTGCAAACTTGATATTCCGCCTTGGTATTATCACCGCAAGTTTTGCATAAAACTTTTGCACTCAAGCGCTGAAAGTACTAGGGTCTCTGTTTTCCACTGAGGAATAATTTGTTTATTTTTCTGTATTTTTTATTAAGTAAACATGAAAGCTATGGTAATAAACGAATTAGGAAAGGGCTCAATAGTTAATTGTTTCTTTCCTTTTCCAGAATTATTTATATGAAGATTTTTTTTTCTCACTTTAATGCTAACGCCTTGTTTCTGTCGTAAAATTGCCATCGAGTTAAAGATCGATAGTTAACTTTTCGAAACTGAGATTTCACTGGGAATTAAATGTTTTTTTTTCATCTCAAATGCTCTGAGTGGGAAAAAAAATATTTATAGCGAGTGTGTGTGTGTGTGTGTGTGTGTGTGTGTGTGTGTATGTATGTGAGAGAGAGAGAAAGAGTGGAGAGAGTGGAGAGAAATATATCCTAAAAATGAAAAATTGCAGAAAGCTGAAACTTGGTAGTATTCAGTTTTGATACTATCAACAAGGTTTCGGGCAAAATCCATCATCAATTATTGACGATAGAGCGACTTTAAGGAATATTTTTTTTCTCCAGTTTTACACCATTTTTTTCAAAAACTACTCCTACGATTTTTCTGGGATTATACAGACAACAGAGAGGTGATCGAGGCAAGGAAACATGTAGACAAGTTGATCTTAGGTGGATGCCATGTGGTTCTGCAGTGGAATCCTGGCCACTGTGGCCTTTTTGGGAACGACCAAGCTGACAAATTGGCACGGCAAGGAGCGTTACAACCAAGCAGCCGCATCTACCTTTTCTACTCTCCTCTGCTAAACGCATCATAAAATCCCGAATGAAGGAGCTGGGTAAGAGCGAGGCAGGTGAACCAGGCTGAGGGAAAGTCATGGGGGAGTCTTTCTCGTTACCCCCTCCCACAAGCACTGCGCCGTGCTGAAATGGTCGCAGCCTTACAGGATGATGACGGGGCATGATTTTTTGCAGGTCCACTTGTTCCACATTGGAATAGTGGACAGCCCTAATTGTCTCCTGTGCGGGATTCAAGATATGGACGCCCAACACCAGCTTCGTTGAGCAGGTTTGGAAGATGTACAGAAGAATGATTTGGACGATCGCAAATACGCGAGCAGATTATATTGGGTTTGCAAGGCGCCGAATGATCCGAATTAAGAATTAAGTTTTTGAATTTTTTTGGAAATATTCTCGAAAACCACTTCAACAAACTTGGAACGCTAATCACACAGATAGAAAACTATCAAATTTATTAAAAAATATTTTGTAAGAAAAATTAATGTTTAAATAGTTTTCCGGAATTTATGGCGTTAAATTTGATTGTAAAAAAATATTATAGAAGATGATAATGTTAGCAAAAAAATACTGAATGTTTATAAAAAAATAAAAAAAATTGGAATAAGAGAAATTGGTAGTATTATTGTTGTAAATCGATTTTAAATAATCGAAATTGTTAATCGATTTTTTTTAAATAACTATTCACAGTTCATTGGTCCCCTTACCTCTTCAACTACCATCAATTGTAAATGTTTTTTTTTCAAATGTCTGCTTCACATTGTCACCGCTACCTTGACATATTCTAATTAAAATAGTTTCAGTTTTGTTTGAAAACATATTACCTACATTTAGAATTAATTGTTGCCGTGTGATTCTCACTTCTACTCTCATGTTACGAATCTCTTTTAAACATATTTTTTGTTTGTTTAGGCGTTGTCAGTTTGTAGTTTATCTAATAAATAATACATAATAACTTAACTTTGGAATTTGTGAATTTTATTTTTTTAAAAAAAGATATGAATTATGAAAATAAAGAATTTATATTCTTAACTTTTTTCATCTTTAAACCTTAAAGTTAAATAAATATTGGAAAAATAAACAAATTGAAGAAATATAGTTTATTTTTATATTAACCTATGTCAGAGAGATAGTGAGAGAGAGAGAGAAAAAAAAATAATTCATATTAGAGCATCTTTTTTTATAGCTAAGCTATAACTTGGGTTTATTGATTTCTCAGGGGGGGAACTAATAAAAAAAAAAAATTTAAGACCTTCAAATATCAAAATAATCCGGTAAATTCTTCCTCAGTTGGATTGTTGGAACGTAATTCTATAATACTCTTCTGACAGGACATATCTTATGATTTTCCACAGAATATAGCGTGACTAGAGTGGGCTTTTGGGGGCGGTTAATATGAAATTGTTTTCAAAAAATTTCTCCCATCCCATTTAAAAAAACTATATTTTTTTTCGTGGCTTGATGTAATATCTTGAGTAAAAAGTGGGTTATAGTCACAGTTTGCTATAACTCAGTTCAGGAAATCTGAACTGTTGGGTAGAAGGGCTCCGCGTCGTACTAAGCAAATTTTTCCTGAATAAAAATTGAGGTTTGGTAGACTTGGTCCTTCAAGAGCCATAAGGTTGAATATGGTAAGCATCCAGTTTTGGTTGAGAAACTATTGCCATTAATGATTAAATTTTCGAACATACTCAAAATGAAACTCAACTGAATTGATTTAAAATTTGAATGAATTGTTCAAGTTTGTTTTAATTATTTAAATAGAAGAAATGTAAATTTATTTTACTTACTCCCCCTAGTAAGAGGAAATTTGGTGATCTTATCAAACTTTCGACATTGAGTTTTTACCGGAAGTACACATTTTGAGATCGATCCCTGTGTACGAAAAAGTGGCATTTAGCGAATGATCTGTATGTGTATGTGTAAGTGTGTCTATGTGAACAAAATATTTCAAAAATTTAAACAGAAAGCTCCAAAGTTGGTATTCCGCTAAAGTTTCGAAAAATCCATTAATCCAAAGTACGATATAAAACAGTTTCGTTTGCTATCTTTGGAGGGGGCCTGTATTGGGGGAACAGCAGCGTTAAGCTTTCCTTTAATGTTCCACTGTAGTACTACATATGGTTCTATCACCTACATAATATTTATATGTATTAGAAAGATTTGTAGAATTCCAAATTTATAGAAAATCGATTAACGGAAGTGCGACTTTAAAGAATCAGTTTTTTTAGAAATATTCTTGAAAATAACTTCAATGATTTCTTTTTTTGGCGGAAAAATTGATATTTGAAAAATTAGGCGGCACTTGAGGCGTTAAATTTCAAATATTATAAGTGGTTGATTCAATGTTATTGTCATCCTCTTCTAGGCTAAAATATAATCACTTCTACTCACAGTGTAAGTAGGTATTTCTCGTCCCACCGTCTCTATATTTATGTCAAAAGAAAGGACAAATGAAAAGAAAATTTGTCATATTATATATAATAGCAACAGAAACTAGTGTGTGTAATGGGTTCAGATGTCTTGGTAAGGTGTTGTGATGCGATGAATAGTTGGGAGTTAGTTAGTGATTTTAGAGAGTTGTTACTCGGAATATGAATTACGAAAATAGATATATGTATATTTTAACAATAATTTAATCGTTTGAAAAGATAACTACAATTAATTTAGAATGATTTAAATTGTAACTAGAATGCACCAACTATAATGATTGATAAATAATATATGTTTAAATACTTAGATAGGGACGCGCTCCGATGTATGAATTATGTCACTGGTAGAATCTTGATGTTACGCTGATGAAATACTGAAGAATAGTCCTCCCCACTTCCTGTAGAGAGACCTTATATTGCCATCACCACACATTGACAAGTCTTGTAATTACGGGTCACACTCAAACATCTCTTGCCGTGTTGACCCTAGGTCTTGAACAGGTGTTGGCGGTTATCAAAGGACTGTAGCCATGTGGTCGGTCTTGAGTGTTTGTTTATTGCCATGTGTTGACCCTAGGTCTTGAATAGGTCGGTGAACAGGTGTGGCGACAGGTGATGGTAGTTATCAAAGGACTGTAGCCAGGTGGTCGGTCTTTTGAGTGATTTGTTGACCCTTGTGAAAGCGGTGTGTCTTTGGCGGGCGGTCCTTTGACCGTGCACTGACCGCAGCTATTGTATTGAATAATAGCGTCTGGCTGGCACCACTAGTTATAATTTTTATAATTAAAACTTATATATTTCTGTTATCACTCCTTCTTGTGTATTTCCCACCAGATTTTTACTTTCTCTTACTCCTAGTAAGGGGAATTATTGTAATGGTGTCAAATTTTCGATATCGAGTTTGCACAGGAAATATCCGTTTTGAGGTCCCCTGAGTCCAGAAAAGTGGTTTTTAGCAAATGGTCTGTGTGCGCGCGCGCGCGCGTGTGTGTGTGTGTATTTGAACAGGATAGCTTAAAAACGAAAAACCGTCGAAAGCTGAAACTTGATAATCCGTTTAGGTATCACCATAGCATCTGATAGTGGGTATTCTGTCAAAATTACTCAACCGGAAGTACCTTTTTTTTTTTTTTACTTTTTTCTCAAAAATCGCACCAACGATTTTCTTCAAACTTGTTATATCAACTACGCATACAAAGATCTACAACTTTTATTTGAAACATTTCTCCAGGAATAATTCATTTAAGGGTAGTTAGGGGGTGAGGGGAAGGGTCAGGTTTCATCTAAAGTGCTATTTCAGTTTATTAAACAATTCCAGTATCTAAATAATGTTAATTATAATTAAATAATTTGTTGAAATTCCGAGTTTGAAAAAAAAATCGGATGCCCGGAAGTGCGTTTACTTTATCACTTTACTAAATGATTTTTTCACTTTTTCGCGATTTTCTCAAAATGGCTTCAACGATTTTTTTGAAACTTCGTATATAAACTAAGCATACAAAGATCTACAACTTTTATTTAAAACATTTCTCTAGGAAAATTCATTTAATGGCACTTTTAGGGGAGGGGTGGGGTTATGTTTTTCCCTTAAGTGCTATCATAGTTGATTATACAATTCTATCATCCAAACAAACTTAATTAGAAATAAATAGATGGCCAGAATTACGAGTTTCAAGCAAATTAGTAAACCGGAAGTGCGCTTTTACTGAACAGTTTTTTCAATTTTCGTCGAATTTCATTAAATTTGAGTACACAAACTATAAAATTTGTCAATTATAATTATGAGAACTGGAGTAAGAGAAAGTTGTGTGAGTGTTTCCCACCAGATTTTTTTTATTTTAGTAATCACCTGTGAACGAGTTGAATGCTACTAAGTGAGTTTCTTTTATCTGTTAAAAAAAAAAAGTTACCAGTGCGTGGAAACTAATGATGAAGCTTGACGAGTTCCAGCTTAAATCCCAGCAAACAATGGCAAAGAAAAAATAAGAAAAATCCATTTTCTTGTTACTGTTTGAGAATTATTTGTTGAGAAACCATTTAAGGAAAAACGGTATACAATATATCACTACTTATCTGAACTGAATTAATTTTTTGGTGCAGTTTTTTTTTTTAACAGAATTACTCACCTATCTAAATCTCAACTAGAAATATATTGTCTTTGTTTAAATCATGTTTATACGATTCAAGTAGGCTATTATTTTTCTTCTACCTAAGAGTTAAAGAATCCGTGGAGGGGGGTGTGTGGCGGTGATATAACTGTAAATACAGTTGTAAAACAGTGAACCTCAGATAAGAACAAGATAAAAATTCCCAAGAGGTAGGAGGTATTAGCGGGTAGCAGAACGCTGATAAAGTGAGTATAAACGAGTACGTGTTAGGTTGGCCAAACTGCCTTGTTAGTGGTGCGCTCTATACAACGTTCTGTACAGTACCTCTTGCCCCTGTTATCCCAACACCAAACTAACTCTGTAAAGGAGACTTATGTGAAAAACAGAACTTGCTTTCACACTGAGGAACATGTAGAAGAAGAAGAAGATGTTAGGAAATGGAGGTGCAAGAAAAGAACTCTGTAGACCGTGTACGTTGGCAGACGTCACACACTAGTTTCCCCAAGACGGTCTGACAATCTTTCTTACCAACTTGGATACGATTTCAACCATTATTTTACTGTCGCTTTTCTTTCTTTATGGTCCAAGATTGAGAAATCTAAATAGAGGAAATTCTTGTAATAGTCGTTCTTTTTTTCTTTTTCTTTGTCACATCTAATAAATAAAAACATTATTTATACATTGAAGGGCGCTATAAAATTTATAGTTTTAAGACAATGGTCGTTTAAATCCAGTATTGGTTTGCTTTAGTGGCAACTTAACATTGTAACTTAGCATGAAATTGAGCATATATATTACAGCAGTAATCGGTAATCCATTTGGTTATCTTAGTAGGAAAGATATGGCTCAACCAAATTGTTCGAGCCAAATTTTCTGATCAGAAAAAATATTCATTCTTTTGATTCACGATTGTTATTAAATTTTTAGAAATATTGGGTTTCCAGCGGTAACGTATTTATTTTGTGGGGGTCCTCAAGATTACGAAAAAAATTTAGAAAGCACACGACTTTCTCTTAGCCCAATTCTTAGGGTATGTCCACACTGGTGCGCTTTCCTCTTCCTCTTCCCTTTCAACTTACGCTTCCTCTTTCCATTTCAACATGCGTCGCGCATGCCTCTTGAGGCATTCAATTTGTTGTCCACACTTCATCTGTTCAGTGTGCATTTTATCGATGGATTCAGAAGCGTCATCAGCTATTTGTGCAGGTTACCTGTTTTTGAAAAGTGCACGAAAAAGAAAAAAACAGCGAGTCCTCATCTTATGAAATCATTTGCAATTGACCTTAATAAGGGCTCGCCAAAAAAAGAATTTAATTACATGCTATCGAGAGCAAGGAGACTCGTTGAAAACGCTTTTGGGTTGATGGCGGCAGCTTCAGAATTTTTCGTAAGCCTTTAGAAATTACAGTGATTGGGATTGTGGTTAATATAGTGTTAACTTGTCTTCTACTTCATAATTTACTCCAGGCGCAGCCGGATGCAGCAAGACAGTATTCACCTCCTGGAAGTTTTGATCATGAGAATGAAAGCACTGGTGAATTTATTTAAGGCACATGGAGAGAAGTTACTTCCAGTGATAATGGTATGAGACCAGTGTGTGAATGCTATGAGTCGCTACAACAAGTACCACGAAACAAGCATCACTTCTTGCACTTTTGTTGGCACATAATTCTGAATTTACATCCCAGAAAACTGTTTGAAGACGATAATCTTCTATAAAATCAAGTGTCTCTTGATTACAGGACATAATAAGAAATCTGCTGTCGGAGATATTATTAATTAATAATAATAGTTGAATAATATCATTACTAATAAAATTATTATTAAAATAATAATTAAATAATATTTAAAATTAATTACATAATATATAACCTATAAAAATATCACACAACACGTAGCGAGATCAACAAGACGCATAGAATGTTGAACGAAAATCCAAGTAGTTGGATTCACGTACGCTGTGGCTGCGTCATGAAAATAAAGGCTCATTCAACTTCCATGAGGTATGCATTAACGCATGCCTCTCGTTCATCACACCGTGCGCTTATGACGCATGCCTCTCTTGAAAGAAAAGTTGCACCAGTGTGAACAGAACATATCCTTATAGTCGTAAATTTTGACCTATTTTTTTACAAACTTCAAATTTTTACTAGATTGTTAAATGTCTTCAATGTTATACAATGGGAGAATCTGAACTTAAAAAAACGACTTTTTTGAGAAATGCACCTCAAAACCTACTTAAAGGAATATCGACGGAGGGTTAAAGATAATCTTATAAGGCAGTCGAAGGATGCAGGTGCAGATTAACGATGCCTGAATCTCTATATGTATCGAGAACTTTAACGAAACCCATTGATGTCTTCATGGAGGAAGTCGCAGAAAAATTAAAAAAAAATTGTTCAGTAAAAACACACTTCCGGCACTCGTTTTTATTTCAATCTCGGAATTTTGGCAATATATGCAAGTCCAAGTAATATTATTTTGATGAACGAATCGTATAATAAAGTAAAATAGCTGATTAGAGGGATACATAACATTACCCATCTACCAAAAGTCCACTTAAATGGATGGATTAAATTTCCCGGAGAAATGTTTCATATAAAAGTTCTAGGGACTTTTTCGATACGACCGCAAAAAAGCTGAAAAATCCAATCAGTAAAATGGGGACTTTCGGTTGAGGAATTTTAATATAAGTTCCTGATCGAACACATTGTATTAATCAAACGGAATATCAAATTTGTACTTTAGGCGATTTTTTTTCAGTTTTTGAGCTATGCCGTTCAAATACATAAATACACAAACGTGCCATTCTCTAAAAAACACATTTTCGATAATTTAGGTATCACTAGGTTATCTGACTGTTGGGGTGGTGCAACGATTGGATTACTCTAAACGGCTATTTCTTGACGATTCTACGAATTTTATTACTGAGGGCAATTAGGTCCAGTAATAATTCCAATTTTAAAGAAACTTTTTCAAGTAGAATTGTATACTTACATGTATTTATGATGGTTCCACAACGCCAAGATAAAGGAAGATTGGAGCTGGGGATCATCTTCATATTCTTCCATTCATTGGCAAAATATTTTGGAGGAAACAGTATCCTGTTCAGATGAACCGGGCAGCCATACATAGAATGTCAAAGAAAGTTACAAAGACTGACCGAATAAGGCTGTGAGACTATTGTACAGTTGATTCCTGCACATGTCTGCATAACGGGCAAGAGAGGGAAGGAGTAGATCATGGCGAAATTACGAGCTACTATGGATCAGCCATAAATTACAGTTTCTTTAGCCTGCAATTTAATAAATCTGTCTATATTTTTTTGGGAAAGATCTAAAGAAGCCAGTTGCTGTGGGTAATCGATGGAAACAGCTCACACCCCCTGGTGAAACGAATTTCTTTGTAATTGACGATAAAGGGTGTCGTTGCGTATTTCCAATCTAATAAGGGTGTTTGCTTATCCATCTAAACCGATATCTGCCCTCTTTGCCCTCAATTGCATATAAACGATGTGCAATGCACTTCGAGAAAACATTAGAAACAACACGTGTGAAAGACATATAGATAAGAGAACGTAATAAATTTGATAATTATTCTCATGAACAGTATTAACGTCTTGAAGTCATGCGCTAATTCATGTCGCTAGCCAGCACATTTTTTTTTTTTTTTTTGGTGGGGGAGGCAAATTGAATTAAACAATAAAGAAATACATTTTTTGGATAAATATATCTCTTAGTCGACCATAAAATTGAAAAAAAATTTTACAAGACGCTCCTCTCTTCCTATAGAAGATGAACGCAGCCTGTTTCAGATCTACAGCAGAACAGTTAATAAATAATCCAAGCGATTTTAGATTCTTCTGTAATTCAAAATGATTATCACATCAAATGAAAATATAAAATTAAAAAAAATAAATAAAAAAATCAACCCATAATTAATGAACAAGTTATATTTATATATATATATATTTTTCATTTTTATAAACTATTTCCTCGTATTTATAACATACACATAAAAATATTACAAGAACACATATTTTCTTATACAAGTTTTTATTAAATTTTTTTTTGTTTTATTATCGTTTTTAAGTTTTTTTTTTTTACAATTTAAAATTGGTCTCCAAGGAGTTAGTATTTATTGCTCCTTTTCACCTAATGATATGATGTGGCCAGAGATTTATTACTTTTATTTTTATTGCATTTTTTATTTTTTTTATTAATTATTTTTCAATTTATTTATTTAAAAAGTTTTAGTTACTTTAAGAAATTTCTTTATTTTACAACTTAGAAAACAGTCCATTGCTAGCAAAAATTATTGGTTCTGCTTTAAAATTTTTTTTACATTTTTTCCCCCATTGTAAATTACATTTTTGGCAGTCAGAAATAGTACATATTTTTAGCCCTACCCTGAGATATATCTTTGTTAAAAAAAAACAAAAAACGATTAATTGAGTTAATTTTGCTTTAAAAATCAATAGAATTTATTGATTATTACAAATCATTAACTAATTTATGGATTATTAACTAATCATTTATTACAAAAAAAAAAAATTAACAAATTTTGGAAGTTGGATATTAAAAAATTGTTGTAACCTACGTAATATATGGGCGCATTTATTGGACCATAAACTAGTCTAGTTCAGAATTTTAAATTGTGATTACTTTTTTATTTAAAGTTAATTATTAAACATGGGAATGAAAAATAATACAAAAAAGAAACAAATAAGTACTTGACAACGAATGGAACGGTTCCTGATGATTTAGATGTCTACATTAAAAATGTCGATCTCTTCAAGTTTGAATTAAAAAAAAGAAAAGACATAAGGGGAAGTATTAATGTAGGACGAAAACTTACTTGCTTTAAGAAGCCAAAAAAAAAAAAAAAAAAAATACTGGTAGCTACCGCAATGAATTTTTAGCAAAGATCTTCGGAACAAGAAGCATGAAGATATTTCGGAAATCAGGAAGGGAGGACAACAAAGACTGAGATGAAGGTATGTTATAAGTGAAGATATGTATATTAGTTATGGGTTTAGAAAATCTGAAGCCTCAAATATGGAAAATATGGGGAACATAATATTCGAATATATTTCAACGACCTTTATCTATTTATATAAGGACAAAATGAACCGGATCAAATCTGGGAAATTTCCGAATGTGCCGACTGATCAAAAAGACTGCATTGGTCTTCCGTATTGGACAAAAGTATTTTAAATCATTCATATATATATATCTTGGGAGAACCCAAAAATCTTTCGGGCTTAAATTTTAGCTATTTTTATAAGTGATGCACAGGATCTTTGAAATTAAACGCAACAGGTAGAAGCATCTCTGAAAGACAGGCCACAATGAATGTTTTCCAAACGGATTGAGTCAAAGTGAATGGATGTCGAAAAAGAATTGGAGTTCTTTAGCCGATATCTTACCAGCCTGCCGGCCTGCATTAAGTTACACGAAGAATTAGAGGGTCTTATGTTCATCTTACTGATCTATTGCGACTGAAGCGAGAAAAGAAAGTTAAGTACATCCTCTCCAGGAGAAGTATTATGGGGCAGACACAATCAAAGATGTTCTTGGCCACAATATACCCTTTTTTTTTAAGCGATGGTATAAACATTGCGAACTCTTTGCTGCTAGACGATTGTTAAAGCATAGCACGAAAACGCTAGTCTCGAACTTGGAATCAAAGATATCCGTTGCCTCAGACTTGATTTATTAATTATACAAGACATTGATGGGAGATAAAATAGGCGACCCGTATGGTCAAATTAATTCTTAAATGCAAATTTTCTACCACGAGCGCTAAATTAGAATTGAAGGCTCTCCTTCTTTACTTGAGTCCTTTATCAAATCAACCAAACTATTATTATCTCAATCTCGCTATTGCCGGGGAAAGCTCCATATATTTGATAAAATTTTTATTTTTCATTTTTTGATTTTTCTTTCTTTTTAATTCTTACGTAGTGTAGTTAGATCGATGTTATTTTATTATTTTTAGTTTATTATTAGTTTTTATCAGTTCTTATTTAGAGAGAAAGTAAAGTGGAAGGCGTTTCTCATAAATACTTTCAACTGATTTTTAATTAATACAGTTTATAGGTGTCAATATGACTTTTCTTTTTTTTTTTAATTTAAGGCGCGTCAACATCTATGGCCCGGAGCCTTTTCAGTGCACTGCCGGCCTTCAAACTGTGTTCTCTCGCTATAATAGACAACATTGTCCAACACTGAGCAGTGAGTCGGGAGAAAAAATTAAAGATCGAAGGAGTAAAACACTGGACTCGAACCCGGGATCTCCGCGTGAGAGTCCAACACGCTAACCACTGAGCTAATCCTTTCCTCCAATATGGTTTAAAACAACTGTTAAACTAATGAAAACCAAAGCTGAAAAGTGATTGAAATTATGTAATTGGTTTTCCTTATTTCATAATTTACGTAATTTCTTTATTTAGAATTAACAAATTAATGAATTGTCACGTAGATATATAATGATTACAAAAAAATAAAATAAAACGAAATTTGTTTAGCCATTTTTTTTTTTTAATAAAAATCTTTTTCAAATTATGTTTTACTTTCCGTTTTTAAATAATATAGTTATATAAATTCAAGAGTTGCCAATATAAAGTGAATTATACTAAAAAACAAAAAAAAAAAAAAATCATTTATCTGAAGTTGATGGGGCTTTGACTGTTTCCGATAGAGCGGCATTTCAATACGAGAGCAGCTGTAGCGGTCCCTAGGCAATGTATACGAAAGTAATATGACAGCCATACATACACTCTACCTGCTGCGCTAGAATAGTTTTGTAGACATAAACCTAACATAGTATAATATGGAATATATACAAAACATATTGATTTACAGAAATATATTTATAATTTATATATATTTTAGATTTAAATATATAAATTGTATTAATTCAATTTAAATAAATTGTATCTACTATCTTCTATAGCCAATTGAATATTTGAAATTGATGAAAAATGTCTGGGGTAACCGGTAGCGGTAAGTTTTGTTCTAACGAACACTTTTTTTAACCATTGGTTCTACCATCTTATGATGTAAAGGTACATTCCTAGAATTCCAAATTTGAAGAAATCGATCTAACGGAAATGCACTTTATAGAATAGGTTTCCGAGTTTTTTTTTTTGGTAATTTTCTTGGATTTATAATGCTTGCTGCCTAGATGGAAACGTATCACTTTTATTTGAAACATTAGAGGAGTATTTGATGAGGGTCTACGTCAGTTAGTTTAAATTTAAATTTGTACAAGCTTTGTTGATTTTGACATAGAGCGCTCCACATAAGGTCCCACCACCATTTTTATGGCTAGTCCAGCTAAACATTTTAACGTTCCAATTTTTATGATTATAATAAGAAAATGTTGTGTGATTTTGTTTCACACCAAATTTCTTTAAAATTGTTTAAAAAATTATTAACTTATTTTGTTTTTAAATAAGCAAATACTTCTCTCTCATCCTGTCACTCTATCTCTCTTCATTTACTTATTACGTTTAGACCGACTAACAGGTCCGTCCTCTAACAAGATTGAAGACTGTCCGCTCTATTCTGTAATACAGAATATATTTTAATAATTATCAGTTTTAAGTATGAAAAATAAGCGTTGGAATTTCTTCTGTTTTGTTTAATATATTTCCCCATATTCCATAATTTAGTTGAAGAAAAGTTCAGAAGAAGAGCAATATTGCTTTCCTCACTTGTAATGAGTTTTTTTTGAATATATTATTGGGAGTATTCCAAATGGCTGGGACGCTGAATAACAAAACTGGGCAATAATAAAACTTGTAAAAGCGTACAATTGGTATAAGCACAACTTCTCTCTCACCCTGTCACTCTATCTCTCTTCATTTACTTATTACGTTTAGACCGACTAACAGGTCCGTCCTCTAACAAGATTGAAGACTGTCCGCTCTATTATGTATTCATCTTCTTCTGACTACTTTATGTTATCGATCTTTTCATCTTTCTTTTGTCCGCTTTTTTGTATTTGTCTTTTCTTTTTCATCTTGTAATATCTGAGCTGTAAATCTTCATATAAAAAAAAAATCCAGACAAATATTGAGATTATAACATTAGTTCAAACTTGTTTCAGTAATTTACTATTATCAGATTCTTATCTTGTTTAGATTTAGTTTATTGTTTTCTTTTACTAATTATACTGAAGTGGGAAAAATTTTTGCGATGGGGTCAAATTTTCCAAATTGAGTCTACTCCGGAAATATATTAAATTTTGTGGTCTCCTGAGTATGAAAAACAATTTTTACTTTCTCTCACTCCCTAGTAAGAGAGGAAGTATTGTAATCGTGTCAAATTTTCGATATCGAGCTTTCACCGGAAATATCCGTTTTGAGATCCCCTGAGTCCAAAAAATAGGTTTTTAGCAAATGGTCTGTGTGTGTGTGTGTGTGTGTGTGTGTATGTGTATGTGTATGTATGTGAAAGCATAGCACAAAAACGAAAAACCGTAGAAAGTCCAAACTTGATATTCCGTTTAGATATCACCATGGATCTGTCTGTACTTATCTGTCAAACTTCCTTAACCGGAAGTACCACTTTACTAGTTGTTTTTTTTTTTACTTTTTTGCGTTTTTCTCAAAAATGGCTCCGACGATTTTCTTTAAACTTGCTATATCAACTACACATACAACGAGCTAAACTTTTATTGAAACATTTCTCTGGGAAAATTCATTTAAGGGCACTTTTAGGGAGTGGTGGGGTTAAGTTTTTCATACAAAGTGCTAGTTTAATTATTAGACAATTCTGTCATCTAAATAATGTTAATTAGAATGAATATGTTGTTGAAATTCCGAGTTTCAAAAAAAAAATCGGATAACCGGAAATGCGTTTACTTTACCACTTTACTAAATGATTTTTTTTCACTTTTTCGCAATTTTCTCAAGAATGGCTCCGACGATTTTCTTTAAACTGCCTATATAAACGAAACATACAATGATCTACAACTTTTGTTTAAAACATTTCTCTGGGAAAAAATTCATTATGGGCACTTTTAGGGGAGGGGTGGGGTTATGTTTTTCCCTTAAGTGCTATCATAGTTGATTATACAATTCTATCGTCCAAACAAACTTAATTAGAAATAAATAGATGGCCAGAATTACGAGTTTCAAGAAAATTAGTAAACCGGAAGTGCGCTTTTACAGAATAGTTTTTTTTTTCAGTTTTCGACGAATTTCATTAAATTTGGTACACAAACTATAACATTTGTCAATTATAATTTTGAGAACTGGAGTAAGAGAAAGTTGTGTGAGTGTTTCACACCAGATTTTTGTTTTTTTTAGCGAACAATTCGTGTAATTTGTAATATACCACCTTCACATCTGATAATAATATGTTTCAACCAAATAATCCATAGTAAGTGCCATTGTTGAATATTTTATTTTTCATTCAGTTATTCGCGATTTCGACAAGGACCCAATAAATTTTCTTGAAACATAGAATTTTAATTGGTAAAATATAAATCTATTACTTTTATTAGAAACATTTTAACGAAAAAAAGTATTTTTTTATGGGATTCTGGGTAATAAAACTATTCAAACAAGGCCGTGCACACATATAGATGATATACATGGGCGAGATACCGGATATAGTTTTTGCCAAGAAGAAGAGGAAACTGCAGTGTACTTACTTTGTAAATGTGAGAGGCTTGTGTGTCTGAAATTTCGCCTGTTTGGGGAAGAAAAAGTGACGCCTACAAGTTTCACCCAGGAGTTTCTCTCTCCAAAGTCTCTTAAGTCTAATTAAACAGACAGGACTGGAGAGAGTATGCTAAACCTGTGGGTGCCACAATAGGTCCATAGAGATCACAGGGGCGTATGTTGTTAGCCAACCCACACAGAATCTAGAGGTTTCTTAGGAATCTGTGTGGTTAGATTTGAAGTGTGATTTAGGTTTATCAGCTTTCAGCTCCTACTATAATATAAACAATCTCATAGTGTGTTACAATTACCACACTTTGTTGAAGTTCGAGTAAAAATTCCGAATTTATCAATGAATTAACTGAAGTAAGAGAAAGCCGTTGTTTGTTTTATACATTTCTGATTTTGATTTCTCTAGTTCCTTTAATGTCAGTTTGAAAAATAATTTTTTAAAATATTTAATTGGGTATAATTATGTTGAAAACTCATTATTGTCGCATTAGACCCTAGGTAACTTAATATTCCAAAATTTGTTGTAAGATATAGTTTTTTTTTAACTATATTGTTTGGATTTTGGACGCTGAGGTGAGTGAACTATTTAGTACACAAATATCACGTATATGTGTGTGATATTTGTAGATTAGGGCTCTAGAGCTCAAGGGCTGAAGTAATTGTGTATTTAAGTCTCTCACATACACACATATATATATATTATATTAACTTGAACTTGCTTCCAACTATCCCTGCCTCTAAATGTCTTTGCGCTCAAAATGTCCTAGAACCCTATATACGTCTTCAAATTTGATTTAATGCAGCCGATGTGATTTTTAACTTTAACTAAACTTTAAACAATCACCATATTGGTAAATTTTTAACCTAAAACAGACTGAAATCTCAACAGAGACTTGCAATATGCAACCAGCCTATAGCTGAATCAAAATTAACAAGTTTTTCTAAAAAGCCTTCCCAAATCTTCAGGCCTTATAAGGAAATGATTATACTGGCTATGGCCAGAAGGAGTCTTTTAAGGGGGAAGAAACATTCTTTATTTGCTCTACGTTAGCCTTCTTTTAGAAATTCTGTAGGGTAGAAGAGGGATTGTATATTGAGAACGTAGATTAAGTTTCATGAAGAATGGCGTCAACGATAACCGAAATGTTGTGCAAGTAAAGAAATTTTGTTTATTTAAAAGACTCTAGCCAATGCTGTATTATCAATTCTTTTAAACAAGGTTTGCTTTATAAGAAAGTTCTTTATATACAGAAAGGGGAGAGATTAGCTAAGTGGTTAGTGCGTTGGACTCCCATGCGGAAGATTTTTTCTTCCTAGAAGCCTCTACAGCTCACTGTTCGGTGATAGACAGTGTTGTCTGTAGCTAGAGAATACTGTCCGGAGGACGGCAGTGCACTGAGAAGGCTCCTGGCGCTAATCACCATGGATGTTGACGCGCCTTATATATATAAAAATATATAGAAATGAATGCGGTTCCTTAACTAAAGTAAAGTGTAGCAATGCCTTTTTCGGGCGGAATGTACATCTAACTATCGTCTAGATGTCGTATAGCTCCTCACTACTTAGTACTGTTTATTACTCAGTTTAATACTCAATTAAAAGTCTAAAGCCAAGACTGGCACTCGAACCTAGCACCTCAGCTTTGCGTCCACGCCTCTAAACACTCAGGTATCGAGGCGGTTTTCTTTAACTAGTGCTTTCAGTGTGATACTTTCCTACAAAGGGTTGTGTTATAAGTTAATTTTTAGCTTTAGTAGAAAAAATCAATTAAAATATAAGAAGCAGAATGATTAGATAGATTGCAAAAATCACCTTATCTAATCCATTAATTCTATAAAAAGTTCTAGCAAATTTGGATTATTAATCTAACGAAATCAGAAAAAGGATAGAGTCTATCGTTTTTTTTTTTTTTGAAACTATGATTAATTAATTTAGTTAATTTAAATATTTCGTTTTTGTTATATTTCAATTTTTTTTTTTTTTTTAATTTGAAGTAATGCAAATTTGTTCTACATTAATTCTATAAATCAAATTTCTCTTGTACATTAAACATAAAATGAGAAAATAATGCTAATTGAATTTCTATTATCTGGATGGAGAGAACGTGACTGCGAGAGAGAGAGACAAAGTTGACTGAGAGAATTTACTAACGGACTTAACTGCTTAAAGTAATTAATTCATCACGCTAAACCACTTCTTTACTAATTGTTTACTTCATCACCATTTTCAAGATTGGTTCCAAACTAGAAACTAAAACATTGGTCAAATAATAGTGAATTTCATTTCATAGTTAAAACAATAATAACATATATTTATAGCTTAAATTACAATACTGACTATCCAACATTTGCATGCTAATTAAACTGGTGTGTTTACAAATTAATTCAACTAGTTTCTCATTAATTACCATTTAATTCTTCTAGCTAAACAACTTCTTATCAAATTGAAAGTAAATGAGTTTTAGTTCATTTAAAAAAAAAAAAAAAAAGGAGAGAAAAAATTAAAAAACAAAAAACAACTAAACAGGAACTGTTAAAAAGTTTAATTTCATTTTATTTCCACTTACTGGGTTCTCAAGATTATTTAAGATACTTGATATGTTTTAAGAAATTAAAACATTAATTTCATTAATTATAGAAATTAAAATTATTAATCTCTCGCGATTGGAATTTGCAATCAAATGTTTTGTTTTACTTATTAATGTTTATAATTTACTTATTCAGTTTACAATTTACCGGAAATACTTGTTCCGAACGTGAAGAAAGGTAACGTGAGGTAAACGAAAAGATTATATTTTTAGGAATGGTCTATATATATATATATATGTGTGTGTGTGTGTGTGTGTGTGTTTTAATAGAATATCCCCCAAAAAATATATTCTGGTATCATGTCATTCGTTTTCTATTTAGGTACTACTACAGGCCATCTTGACAAGGTTTCGACCAAAAATCCAACAACCAGAAGTGCAGTTTTTCACGATTTTTTCGAAAACGCCTCGAAACGATTTTCTTGAAAACTCCATATTACTATCTACACAAATGAATTCCTAATACTTTTATTTGTAACATTTTCCCGGGTAAATCGATTTTGTAGGGGTTTTGGAGGAACAGATTTGTTAAGTTTCCTTATGATATCTGAACGATAGGATTCTTTGCTATGAAACCCTGGAAGACTCCCGATACCAACGGATCACCGGAGGAACGGCGCAGGGCTCGATACTGGGGCCAGATTTGTGGAACGTTGCATATAATGGAATCCTTCGAATGGAAATACCAGACAATACATTTCTCGTTGGATACGCAGACGATATTGTGGCGGTTATTACAGCAAGAAATACAGAAATTGCCCAGCTAAGACTGAACCAGGTGATGAGGTGCACGCAGAACTGGCTTGAGGAGCATGGTTTGGAGCTAGCTGCGGAAAAAACTGAAAAGCTGGTAATATCCAGGCGACGCGCGGATATCGGAAGGAATGTGACGATTGACATGGTGGAACTGGAACCCAAGAGAGAAATTAGATATCTCGGTGTTTTATTGGACAGAAGATTATCCTTCGGGGAACATATTAAGCATGTGTCTACGAAGACGATGAGAGTTACATCGATGCTTAGTAGGATAATGGCTAATATAGGCGGCCCGTCCGCCAGTAAGAGAAAGCTGTTAATGACGACGGCAAATGCTATCATGCTGTATGGGAGTGAGATTTGGGCTGGAGCCCTGAGTCAATCTATGCACGCCAAGCGTCTTCTGGCGGATCAACGAAGAGGAGCGTTGAGAATTATTAGCGCCTACCGCACGGTATCCGAGCCTGCAGCCTTGGTAATCGCAGGTACAGCCCCCACTGACTTAATTGCCTCGGCAAGGCAATTTTGTTTTATGCACAAGGCACTGGGGAAACATGAGGCAACACGTCTGCTATTCTACAAGAAGAATGGAAGAGACGCTGGAGCATTGACACAAGGGCTAAGTGGACATATAAGCTGATCGAAGACCCTATAGCATGAGCTAATAGGAAGCACGGGGAGGTTAATTTTTACCTTACGCAATTTCTGACGGGTCATAGTTGCTTCGCGAGCTACCTATACAGGATGAAGAAGCGGACATCCACCAGGCGTATGTATGGTGACGCAGAAGTAAATGACGCCCCTCACACCTTCTTCAAGTGTACCAGATGGAGTATAGAAAGGGAGCAACTGTGGAGTGACACTGTACCTTTGACTCCAGATACTCTAGTTAGAAGAATGCTAGAAGAGGAAGGCACTTGGAATAAAGTTGTAGAGTATACAGAGTGTATTCTGAAGCAGAAGAGGAGAGAATTTAGAATATTTAGCAGAAGAGAGCAGGATAGATGACTTACACATATGAGGCGCCCCCCGAATAATGTCTTCCGACGGTTCCTGGGGGAGTTTTCACGCCTGTATTTGGAGGGTATTTTTTAGTGGGTAAGAGCCTCACACACCCAACTCGGGTAGCTGGAAGCTGCCTTTGGGCATTTTCCCCCTCCAAAAAAAAAAAAAATAAAATAAAATTTCCTTATGAAGTACCAATTTAATACAATATATGGAACTACCACTTTTATAACATTAATATAAATTACAAGTAGAATTACAAATATGAAGAAAATCTGGTAACCAGAAGTGCGACTTATGCGACGGAATAGATTTTTGAGTATTTTTGGAGTTTTGTCGAAAACATTTATAATGATTTCCTTTTACTAGTATTACTATGATTTCCTTTCACTTTTAGTTGTGTAACATCCCCCTCCAAAATTATTTTGGATAGTTATAAGGAATTTGTGGCGTAAGATTTCAAAAAAATTATATGCAGTTGGTTCAGTGTTTTTAGTGCGCTCTACTGGGCCACAATCACATTACTACCTGCCAAGGTCAAACCTTGTCCGTCCACCACCTCTGTACTTATGTTAGCACAAACATTTAAAATTTGAGTTTAAAAAAAAATTGTCATTTTATTTATAATTGTACTGACAGGAATAAGAGGAGTCGTGTGAGTGTTTCACAGCAGTTTTTTTTTTCTAATCGATATCAATATATGTTTTCAGTTTAACTTCAATGTTCTTTATCTTCACTCTAATGAATTCGAAAACGAAAAGAACCTGACATAAATTCAGTAAGAGGAAGTAAACATATGTAGAATAGAATAGAAGCGGAGGGGGGGAGCCTCATTCCACTGCGACCTACAAGTCGAGGTCTATTGTGGATCCCCTTAAGTTACAGAACAGCCCCCAGCTTTGCCCTCCTAATCAATCCTAGCAAAGCTGAGAGCGGCTCCGTCATGAAGCTTTCAGCTTCGGGATTGCCCGTCCCCAATTGAAGAAACCTAATCCTCGCCAGGCCGGCGCACTCACAAAGGATGTGCGCCGGGGTCTCCTCTCTACCTTGCAGAATCGGCACACCGCACTATCCGCAAGTGGTAGGTGGTGCATTTGTCTACAATGCCCTGTTAGTAGACCCACAATTAGCCTTATATCCCTTCGGTCTGGCTCAGTAGGTCTTTGGTAAATTTAGGCAAATGTCTTTTAATGAAGTGCTTTGCCTGCCTCTGTCCTGGTGTTCCCTCCCACCAACGCAGACGCTGATCTTCTATCCACCCCCTGATAGAAGTTTGAATGAGGCTCCTGGACAAGCCGCAGAAGGGTTCGGGGCCTATAAAGGTATCCTGCGAGCCCTCCCTCGCTAGGGCATCCGCCCTCTCATTGCCCAGGAACCCCGCATGTCCCGGCACCCAGGCGAGTGTCAGTTTATTCCGCGTACCCACCTCGGTGAGGGCAAGTAGGCAGTCCCACACCAGTCTTGAGACTATTTGGTGTGAGGAAAGTGCCTTCAGGGCTGCCTGACTGTCGGAGTATATGGCCACTCTTCTACATACGGCATATGGATATGTAATTTATCATTTCCTTTGTTATTTCCTCTTTACTGGAATTAAAACTTTGTATAATGTTTCTTTATCAACATGGTATCCACCAGGAACTCTTCAGTCAAAATCGATTTACAGAAGATACCGAGGAGGTTTTTTCGCAATTTTCAAGATAAACTACTCCAAATGATTTTCGGTAATTGTGAGTTCTAGTGACCCCTGTCATGGTGGATACTGTTCTACAGTCACCTCCATACTCCCCCACCCTTCCTATAGTCACTTACTTCGTTTACACTTCCTATTAACCACACATCGATATATTATCCTATTCTGTATGTTACTTATTTTACATTTTTTTATCATTGTTTTCCTTTTTCCAAATTTTGTTTACAATTCAACACAATATTTATATGTTTCTCATTTTATTTTTGTTCCATATTTTTTGTTTTTTTTTGTTCCCCTTCTAACAACATAAAATAACGGTTAACGGTGACTTTCCTATCAGTGCCAGTTGTGTGAAGGTCGTATTCTCGGATTAGATCAGGTACACCTATTATTTTGGACACTCTGAGCTTTTATACAAATCACAAAATTGTTTGAGGTATAGATTGTACCTTTTATGCCATGCGACATATGTTGTGAAGCGCAAAAATAACATCAATTTATTATTATTTAAATAACTTTTTAAGATCAACGTGAAATTCGATACTATCGAAAGAATGGATTGCATTTGACTGTGATAGAAGGGTGCTGCTAGTTGGGAGGGGTCTGTAGAACATTGACCGCCTTGACAGAAGCCCACGGCAACTCACAATTACCCGATTTTCTTTAAACATTAAATACATACGTCTAACACATAAAAAAGGTGAATGTGTGGATGGGTCCGCAATGCTGGATAACATCTGGTATTTTATCCGTCGTAGCATGCATATTCCTTTGGTTCCTGACCGGTTTCAAATTTTCATCCATCTTCAGAGCAAATTCACCAAGTTCGTTTAAATATGTCTATAGATTTTCGGGTATTGGTCAATGAAAAAATTTTTTAGTTAAAGGTAAACGTTTCGATTATATTTCATAATCTTCCTCAGTACCTGTATACAACAACAAAATCAACAAAAAATAAATATAAAAAAATTTTTTTACATGAAAATAAAAACTGAGAAATAGAAATACTAAGTGTGTTACGATAACCTACCAAAACTAAGATGTTTTCATCAAATGTTATTATTGCATTTTTATAATTATATAAATTATATTCTATTATTTTAATATTAAGTAATCTATTAAAAAATTAAAATTATAAAAATTATAAAAGAACTAAAAAAATCAAACTCTGCTGACTAAAAATATTGCACAAAGGTTAGTGTGATGACAAATAGTAGAGTGACAATATAATTGTATCCAGGGTAAGTAACAATAAAGGTTTTCTGTGGCATGTGTTTTCTGAACTGGCCACCAGATGCTACAGTAACAAAACATTATGTTTGGTTTATTAAATTGTAGTATCCTATATTTAATCCTGCTACATCCGTTTTTTTGTTACAAGATTTTTCCTCTCGAGCAATGTATACCATTTCTTTAAAAAGCCTTTTTTTGTGCCCAACTTCAAAATCCAAAATCCCTACGTCAGCGAAGTCAAAAACATGGTTCTTTTCTAAAACATGTTGGGATAATGCTGTATTTTCTTTTTTGTTGGTTATATCATATTTATGCTGATATACCCGTTTTTCTAAATATTGCGATGTTTCCCCAATATACTTTTCATCACAATCCTTACACTTAACCATATAAATCAAATTGCTGCGTTTGTTAATTGGTATTTTACTTTTAAGTTTTGAATTATATTTTCTTGTATATGGTGTTTTTACACTTGTGGGCCAATTTTATATTGGTGTTTTTGAAAATATTACTGATTTTTTCCGATAAACCATTAACATATGTTAATGACCTATAGATATAAGGGAATTGAGAATCCGTATTATCATTATTCCTATTACAAATATTTTGTCCATTTTTGATAGGAGATAGATTCAATATTCTATTGATAATATGGTTTGGAAAAGCATTTTTCCTTAGAATGTTTTTAATGCGGCGCTTGTTTTGTTTGTGAAACTGAGGATCACTCAGTTCCAATGCTCTATTTTTAAGGGCTATGGCTGCATTAAAAGGATGTTGTGAATTATAATTTAAATAACGATCTGATTTTTGCGGTTTTCGCCACCAATCTATTGACATAGTCCCG